>BQNB010060842.1:2685-36756 GCA_026074375.1 Tanacetum coccineum
TTAAAGTTAAAAATATTTTATATAAAAATATCTTACATAAAAAATAAAATATCTTACATAAAGATATAAAAATATCTTACTTTGTTTTATATGATTTATACTACTTTACATACAATTTTCATAGTTTATGGATGTAAATTAAAAACTTACTATTTACAAAAGTGTTAAATATACGAAAAAAATACATCACTTTGTTCAGGTTTTCGTCTTCTTCAATTTGGTTTCACACACTCAAAAACACACGCCGAAAAACACATACACACACTAAAAAACACAACACAAACACAAACCTAACACACATCAATTTTTAATCAAAAAAAAATGTTTTGGTTCAATCAAAGGCTTAACGCCGTGGGTTCCCGGTGAAAAAAAACGTTTTGGTTCAAGCTAAGGGCTTAACGCCGTGGATGGAGCCGTGGGTTCCTAGTGTTGTGGTCAGTGGCGGACCCAGGTATTTGGATTGTGGGCGGCAAATTTTTTTTTTGACAATAGCAAAAATTTATGGCCAAAAAAATTACGGATCGAAATAAAAAATCGAGTATTGTTACTTAGAAATGAAAGATTTTCAAGGTTAGAGTGTTAAATGTTGGGTTTCGATGTGTAAGTGAGGGGCAATTTGAGTTTTGAGTGGGGGGCATTTAAAAAAAGGATCAAAATTTGAAAAAAACTATAATCTCATCTTTTTTGTCTCGACATGGAGGGCAACGCCCCCCCCCCCCCAAAGCTAAACTATAGGTCCGCCCCTAGCTGTGGTAAAGCCATAGCGCCTCGACATACTAGATGGCGACGGCTGGTCGCTACCACACAGACCGCTATTAATGTGTGAAACAAATTAGAGTCTATGATTTCTTTTACTGAAAATGCTTAGATCCATCTTGTCATAACAATTAAAGCCATTTAGTCATCTTCAACAGATTACATGTGATTAAATAATTGTGTCATGTCAGAAAATGACAACACAAATTATAATGATACAACTTTGCCGAAGTTCATAACGACTGATTTGAGAGGTACGATAGCAATTTGTCGCTTCTATCTATATTATACCTTTTATATTAAACCTCAGGATCATTCTATCGAGGCATGTCATAAATGCATTTGGTCCGACCCTGTGTCCGACCCGTGTTTTTAATTTTGTCCCGGGTTTGCAGCATTTGCATTTAGTGCTTCTCATCAAAACACGTAGCATTGCTACGTGTCCTCTTCTCCCTCATCTTCACAATATCTCAGTTATCTCACACACACAAATACATATCTCACACATCTCACACACACAGTAATCATCATTTTCTCTCTAAAAAATCCAATTTGTAGGCTCGGATAAGTGAGAAATCGAAGTACATGATACACCTACCATGGCTTCAAAATAAGTTTATTGCCCCACCAAGATGCAAACGATCTCATGCTCTTAACCGCCATGGCTGCAGTCACACTCTAGGTATGACCGTCAAGCCAAGATACGGATCTCGGTGAGCCACACACAATACACATAAATTAGCATCATACCCCCGCATTACGTTCCACATAAGACAAAACCCAAACTAATACCACGGTAAGAAGGGCTTAGGGAAAAGTAAAGTTCAAAGGAAGTTACACGTTAACCGACACAAACATATGAAAGATTTTCTATATCAGTACTTAGGTTCCTTTTAATAAATCTGAAAACAGACCAAGTAGGCAATATGACTAATCAATAGGCTCGGATAAGTGAGAAATCGAAGTACAGGATACACCTGCCATGGCTGCAAAATTAGTTTATTGCCCCGCCAAAATGCAAGCGATCTCATGCTCTTACCCGACATGGCTGCAATGACACTCTGGGTGTGACCGCCAAGCCAAGATACGGATCTCGGTGAGCCACAGACAATAAATATAAAATTATCATCATCGCCCGCATGACGGTCCACATAACACAAAACCCAAACTAATACCACAGTAAGAATGGCTTAGGGAAAAATGTAGTTGAAAGCCAGTTACACGTAGACCGACACAAACATATCAAAGATTTTCTATATCGGTACATAATACTAAAGATGGTTCAAAATCGGCACCCCTGTGATGTCACATAGTACTCAAGGTTGTTCAAATACGGAAAACGGGTATGTCGTCTTGGCAGTGGCATGTTATGGTCCACAACCTCACATAATAACAACAAATAACCCTTAGGTTCCTTTTAATAAATCTGAAAGCATACCAAGTAGGCAATATGACTAATCAATAGGCTCAGATAAACGAGAAATCGAAGTACCGGATACACCTGCCATGGCTGCAAAATAAATTCATTGCCCCGCCAAGATGCAAGCGATCTCTTGTTCAATCGAACTCGTACACACGTTCATCACAGCCTATTAAGACGTTTAACCCGCCCTGGGCACATACATAGTGTACACATATATTGTCCATGAAGGTCACCTATACCACGAAAAACGACAACGTCATTCAACCAACACCAAAAATTTTATCAATGTTTCATAAGGCGAAACTGTGGTCGTATTAACACTTCATATAAAAGTAGTATATAAACGTCATCAACAAATGTAATTTTTTCTCAATTATACTAAACCAACAACACCCAAGCTCTAATTATAAACACCTAACTAATCAGTAACTAATCTCATAAAAAAACAAAACAAAAAATACTTTCACTGAGCTGTAAAAATTAAATGTTTAACTAATTTATGCATTATAAAAAAAGAACTCTTATAACAAAAAATACATAACAAACGAATCTAAATTAAAAAAAAGAAAAAACTTATTGTTTCATAAAGATCTTAAGAATGCAAATCTTGAAGAATATCAAGAAACTTATGTAAAAGTAAAGCATCATATTCAATCCACAACCATGACCACCACTACAATCGAACGAACCCCCAAAAACCCCCAATTACAAAAGCAAAGACAGAGCGAGAGAGATAAAGAGGGTCGGTGAGACTGAGATGTGAATTTTGATTAACAATCACAGGCTGGATTTTTTAGAGAGAGAATGATGATTATTGTGTGTGAGAGATGTGTGAGATGTGTATTTGCGTGTGTGAGATGTGTGAGATATTGTGAAGATGGGGGAGAAGAGGACACGTAGCAATGCTACGTGTTTTGATGAGAACCCGGGAGAAAATTAAAAACACGGGTCGGGATGCATTAATAAGGAAGTCGGGTCAGGCGTTCAATTAATGGGGTGCATTGGGACCAGAATCCTGGTCTTTAATATAAAAGATACAATTAACCTAGATTATATTTTATTCGCATCACATTTATGATCAGTAGGTTGTGGGTTTAATCTCGTATTAGACATGTAAGATAGTTGGAAACTAGGTTAGATCTATTGACTATTTAAGAAGGAGAAATGCTAGACTTACATAATATTTAAAAAAAATGTTCATACATGTAAGTGTCACTTGATTATGGAAAGTGAAAAGCAAATTATGGGTGCACCTATAATGTTCATACATGTAACTACATGCAACTAAATGGGTGCACCTATACCACATGTATGTGTGGATTTTTGTTTCTAAAAATTATGTGAGCCCTAACATTGCTCTTTAAGAAGATAGTTGGAGACCATATTTTAAAGCTATTTAAAAAGATAGATCATACTGGTGTATAATAATAAAATTTTATAACGATAAATAATTATAGTTATGATATTATTATAGTTATTTATTTTTATTAATTATAAACTAACATGAAAATAAAAGATATTATAATATAGTGTCTTATATAATAAAGTTTGTGAGTAAACTTTAGAAATTATTAATGTTCGATATAAATATTAAAATTTTCTTTTTTTTAAGGAACTAGATTAGAAAAAAAAAGTTGTCATGTATTTTTTGAAAGTTTTGGATAGGAACAATTTTTTAAGTAACTATTCCATCCGTTCCAAAATAAGTGTCTAGTTTGACTTTTCAGAGTCAAACTGATTCAACTTTGACCATAAATATATATTTTTTTGTTATATAATATTTTTTAAAAATTCTATAAATGAAAAATACACTTAAAATTCAATCTGTTCATAAATTTTGCATCAATTATTATATACTCCATCCGTCTCTAAATAAGTGTCCACTATTGACTTTTAGAATCTTTTTCCATCAACATTGACTTTAAATTATTTTGTTTATGTTATAGTAATACTTAATGAAAACTATATCAATGAAAACACATTTAAAACCCAATCTATTGATATATTTTGCATCAAGTATAACCAATGTTATAAATAGCTTGAAGCGTGGCGTAGCGGCATAGCCAAGCCTCAAGCTTTAGCGTGAGACGTAGCGACATGGCGTTTTTAAGGCGTGACTTAAGACGACAAAAAATATTTATAGATTATATCATAGTTTAGAATAATATGAGTAGTAAATATTATTAAATTCAAGCATCAATCCAAAATATTAGTAAATCCAAGTATAAATCTCAAATTTTAGAAAATCCCTTAAACACTTCAAAAAAACTCGTCACGCTATGCGCTATAGCGCGCTTTATCACGCTATATTGCACGCCACGCCTAGAGACGACGCCTTGACCTGTTTCGTAACGTGGAGGCCACGCTTCGCGCTATGGCGACACTATAGCGCGCTATTTAGAACCCTGAGTATAACATAACACAAAAAAAAATTAAGGTCAAAGTTGCAAAATAATGACTTCAAAAGTCAATAGTGGACACTTATTTAGGGACGGAGGGAGTAAGTCAAAATTGAACCAGTTTGACTCTGAAAAGTCAAACTGGACACTTATTATGGAATCTATTGATATATTTTGCATCAAGTATTAAATAACACAAAAAGAAAAAATTAAGGTCAAAGTTGCAAAATAATGACTTCAAAAGTCAATAGTGGACACTTATTTAGGGACGGAGGGAGTAAGTCAAAATTGAACCAGTTTGACTCTGAAAAGTCAAACTGGACACTTATTATGGGACGGAGGTAGTTTTACGTAAAAGCAACATTTCTTGAGTTTTTATAAGAGAACTTAAATTTTAAAGTAGTATTTTTAAAATGAAACATTATTCACTTTTAAGTTTTTTAAGTTTAAATTTTTTTGTTTTGTTTTATAATGTAGTAAAGATGAAGTATTCCACCCATCAATATCAAGTTAGGTTTAATATCAAATAAGAAATAAAATTAAAGTGAGGAGCGTTTACTTTTTCATTTTTCGGTTGTTAGGCTACATGTACTCAAAATATTACTCGTGTGGCAAAGTGATAAGTAATCACAACTGCACATTAAATTTTTTTTCACACCGGATCTTGCTCGTCTAATAAAAGACTAAACCTATTCGTTAATGACCCGTTTACATATCGCTAGGCAAAGACTCATCAGTCCACGTTTATACATTAGATAGCTATATACTATTGAATCAAATAAATTTAAGAATGTCAAGAGGTCCGTCTGATTTCTTTTAACATGAATAAAAGTTACGTAATTTGTGTGACCCATCCGATCCATGTTGACACTTACATATTACGACATCTATGTAATTTGGTCCAGTTCTGCATGCAGTTTCTTTTGACGATAGGTTGATTTATTCAAATAGGAACAAACTCGATCTGATAACTTGACTGGGAAAAACTATCCGTTTACTGTTTGATCTACTCAAACAAACGTTGTAGAGTCATTATATTTTGCCACAAAATAACTTGATAACATAAGTGAAAGTAACGACTATCGTTGTGTCAATTTTACAGTGGAGTCAAGCCGCAAGCAAACATGCACCTAGTTCTTTTTTTTTTTTTTTGAACGGCAAATTTATTAAGAACCTAGCAAGGCGCTAGAAACCAATTACAAAGAAATAAGATGTGGTTTTTTCAACCAAATTTATTAAGAACCTAGCAATGCACCTAGTTCTTATTGTTCTTTTAATCGTGCAATTCACTTGTATTTGTTAGAAAATCAGGGTGTGTGTGTGATGATCCTGGAAATCTCGATTGTATCGTGTTGAGCTAACCTTTCGTATAAAGTATTTCGACTCTTATCTATGCATGAGTTGCACGAAATCTCTATCGGAATAATACAAAAAGAATGGCAATTTGTGTTCTAGGCACAAGATCACAAATTATGAACAATAGAGGAATTGTATGTGTGTTATTCGTTATATATATTGAGACTAGTTTTTCTGTATAAGATATACAAAAAAGTAACAGTTACGGGTAGTTAAGGTTGGTTAAAACCGAATTTTACAACCAACTGATAAGGACTTTACGGCGCAACACTATGATAGTTTACGGCGTAATGTCCTTCCTTCTTAACTCATTACGACGTAACATAATACGTTGCGGCGTAAACCAACTAGACTTTGATCCTGAATAAACATTACGGCGTAACCTAAACGTAAGGTTACAGCGTAAACCCAAAGATCATAGTTCCTTACCCAGTATTAGTTTACGGCGTAACCAAATGTGTTACGGCGTAAACTATACACATTTAGGCTTTGTTTGTTTTCTCCAAATAACATCTTCTAACCTCTTTTCACCACTTATGTCTGCAGTCCTCAGACGTTTTTTGTTTATTTTTTTGCAAAGATAAGTGGTAAAAACCACTTCTAACCTCTTCAAAAATTCAGACAAAATATTTCACTTCTTACCTCTTCTTCCCACTTCTTTCTACAATAATTAAATAATTCTTACTTTTTCTGGGTTTAACTTTTCAACCCGTCCTTTATTCTTTTTGTCGTTTTTTTTTTGGGTTACGTTTTCATCCATTTTAATCCGTTTTCTACGATTTCTACGTTTTTCTCCGTTTTTCTACGATATATAATATTTTTTTACGTTTTCATTAGTTATTTTACGTTTTTGTCAGTTTTTTACGCTTTCGTCAGTATTTTTACGTTTTCGTCAGTTTTTTACGTTTTCGTCTGTTTTTTACGTTTTCGTCTGTTTTTTTTATGTTTTCGTCTGTTTTTTACGTTTTCGTCAGCTTTTCTACGTTTTCGTCCGTTTTTTTACGTTTCCGTCCGTTTTTTACGTTTTCGTTAGTTTTTTACGTTATCGTAAGTTTTTTTATGTTATCGTCTGTTTTTTACGTTTTCGTCAGGTTTTTTATGTTTTTTTTACGTTTTTGTCTGTTTTTTTTTACATTTCGTCCGTTTTTTTACGTTTCGTCTGTTTTTTTACGTTTTCGTCTGATTTATTACGTTTTCCTCCGTTATTTTACTTTTTCGTCTGGTTTTAACGTTTTTGCCTATTTTTTTGTCTTCGTCCGTTTTTTTATGTTTTCGTACGTTTTTTCTACGTTTTCGCCCTTCTTTTTACGTCTGCGTCAGTTTTTTACGTTTTCCTCCATTTTTTACGTTTTCGCACTTTTTTACTTTTTCCTCTGTATTTTCAAGTTTTCGTCCGTAAAAGTACAACAACGTAAAAACAGACGAAAAAGTAAAGAAAAGGACAAAAACGTAAAATAACTAATGAAAACGTAAAAAAAATGACGAAAACGTAAAAAACTGACACAACGTATAAAACTAACGAAAACGTAAAACACTGACGGAAACGTAAAAAAAACTGACAAAAGCGTAAAAAAACTGACAAAAACGTAAAAAAACAGACGACAACGTAAAAAAATTGACCAAAACGTAAAAAAAGTGACGGAAACGTAAAAAAACTGACGCAAACGTAAAAAACTGACGAAAACGTAAAAAACAGACGAAAACGTAAAAAATTAGACGAAAACGTAAAAAACCGACGCAAACGTAAAAAAACTGACGCAAACGTAAAAAACTGACGTAAACATAAAAAAAACTAAAGAAAACGTAAAAAAACGTAAAAAAACTGACAAAAACGTAAAAAAACTGACGAAAACGTAAAAAACTGACGAAAACGTAAAAAAACTGACGAAAACGTAAAAAAATGACGAAAATGTAAAAAAACAGACGAAAACGTAAAAAACAGACGAAAACGTAAAAAACAGATGAAAACGTAAAATAACTGACGAAAACGTAAAAAAACAGACGAAAACGTAAAAAACCTGACGCAAACTTAAAAAAACTGACGCACTCGGAAAAAAATTGACGTAAACGTAAAAAAACTAAAGAAAACGTAAAATAAAACTGACAAAAACGTAAAATAACCGACGAAAACGTAAAAAAACAGACGAAAACGTAAAAAAACTAACGAAAACGTATAAAACTGACGAAAACGTAAAATAACTGACGAAAACGTAAAATAACTGACGAAAACGTAAAAAAAAAAAAATGAAAATATAAAAAACACTAAGTAAAAAGATAAAGAAACAAAAATGAAAGAAGTACTTCAAGAGAAAAAAACAAATGGTCTTTTTCTTTGCAGATGAAGACTTTAGATGCACCACTTCTCTGCAGACATGGTTTTCAGATGAAGAGGTAAAACCTCTGAAAAAACAAACGAAACCTTAGTCATATTAGAAGTTCGTATTAGCTCAACGAGTGTGCATTGCATACTTCCCTGACTCGTCACCAAGCCCGAATATGAACTCTCATTAGTCTCTAATAAATCATCATTACAACAAATGGCCTATTAGGGCTGATGGTCCAAAAAGTAACATTGTTTCCAATGATCCATAAACTTGAGCTTTAATAAAGCATGCCAATTTGGAAAGGTTAGGAATGTCATTATGAAGGTGATCATGTGCTTTTCACAAAGAAAAACCGTATGAAGATGACGACATGAACATTTAAAGAACAATAGTTCTATATGGATACGAAATATGCAAGTAATTACAATTATCAACGGTGACTTGTAGATTTGTATTAGATGCTATTATGCTAGAGTCATTATAAAGTTAATTTCATTCATCACCTTATAAACACAACCAACCTATCTGATATAATAGCACTACAATTCTACGAAGCATAGGTGTTCTAATCTTAGCCAAATCATGTATCATAGTATTAGTTTGGGGAGCACAACCGCATGCAAAGTACGTAAAACTATATCCTTGAATTTATGAACTATCGGTCCTAGGACACCATGACTTCTTGTTTCGTAGAGTTAAGTTTGTTAAAAAACTCTTTTTTTTTTTTCATAAATGCATCTGGTCCTAAAAAATTATGATGTAGTTTGTTTGATTTTCTATAATGTACCTGGTGACTTTATATTCGAGTTGGCCAATTACATAGATGGGAATCTAAAAGTTCAAAGAAGAATAATGGTAAAACTTTGGTTTTATTTATTTTATGCTTTGAAATGATTTTATTATCGTCATCATTTCATGATGTTAACGTTGTGAAACATAAATTCAATGCCCAATCCCATTAATTGTAGGGTGCTACTATTGGTATCCCTAGCTCGCTAAAAATTATTAAAAAGGTACAAAAATTCTTTTTGTACCCCCTTTTTACAGTGTAACGCAGTTTTTTATCAGTTTATGTTCCGTAATTTTTGATAGTTTCATACTTTTGACCTGTTAAACTTTATATTTTTCTTTCCATTTTTTCCGTGTCACAGTTTTATAACATATATAAAATTATAAAAATAAAAACAAAATCAAAAAACATGGGGGTACAAATGGTTTTTTTGGGGGGTATTTATATCGGGTACCCCTATTGGTACCCCCTGTCCCACTAAATAGTGCCAAAAGGTACACAAGATTCTTTTTGTACCTCTTTTTTTACAGTGCAACGCAGTTTTTTATTAGTTTCTGTTCCGTAATTTTTGGCAGTTTCATACTTTTGACCTGTTAAACTTTATATTTTTCGTTCCGTTTTTTCCGTGTCATAGTTTTATAACATATACAAAATTATAAAAATACAAAAAAAAACCGCAAAAAACCCGAGGGTTTACAAACGGTGTTTCAGGGGGGGTACATATAACATAAGCCTTTTCTTATTGTTGATATATACGGACGTTAATTAGTACGTAAGTAATGATATATATCATGCAAATTAGTAAGAGCAAATGATACAAAAAGGTACTCAACTTATTATTTGTTTCCAATCAAGGTACTCTACTTTTTTTTTGCACATAAAAGATGTCAACTTTTTTTTAGCCAATTTAGGTTTTTTTTCACTTCCTGTTAAAAAACTAACGGCCATTTCGTTATTTCCCTAAATGAATTTTTTATGAAATTTGAGGGTTTTTTTTTTACATTTATCACTAAAACAAAATATAGATCGAATTTCTTTTTCTGAGCTGCAAACTTTCTTAGTGCGCTTTTCTTCTTGTCTTCGTAAAAAATAGGCTCCAGAACATGCTTCACTTACCTTTTCAGATACTTCCTCCGTCCCAAAATTATTGTCTCCCGACAAAAAACACACAGTTTCGCTCAAAAATAATACATCTCGCCCGAACTTTTGAGCGACATTCCTTTTTTTTTATTATAAATTGTTGCCTATCCAACACGTGTAATGTCGCTCGAATTTATAAATCTCCCTCGAATTGTTGAGCGACATCTTTGTCCAATTTGATAATTTCCAAAAATGTATCCTCTACGTGAAAAGAGTTACAAAAAGTGTCCTCTCCGCTAATTTTCGCAAACATAAATTCAATGCCCAATCCCATTAATTGTGACTACAGGTCGGTAGCAGCTTTATGTTGGCACTGCAAATCTGCAATAAAGTATGAAGTTACTTCACACAGTATTTCTTTTTCTTATTGTTGATATATACGGACGTTAATTAGTACGTAAGTAATGATATATATCATGCAAATTAGTAAGAGCAAATGATACAAAAAGGTACTCAACTTATTATTTGTTTCCAATCAAGGTACTCTACTTTTTTTTTGCACATAAAAGATGCCACTTTATTTAAGAAAAGTGCATTTATTACTGTTTTCTCTTTCTTACTTTTTGACAGAATGACAGTTTTACCCTTAGCTAATTAATTAAAGTCTTCTTTCAAGTTTGTAATAATAATTTCAAACAAAGGTAATATTGTAAACTTGATCAAACTTCCCTATCTATTTTTAGTAGTGGACAATTAAATTGGGACATCCCAAAAAAGAAACGTAGACAATAAAAATGAGACGAAGGGAGTATATATTATTGCATGTACATAAAATATTTAATAAGTGATTACTGTGAAAGGAATTTCTAAAAGATTGAAGCAAAAACTTGTTGTATAATGCACACATACCTTGTCATAACTGGCTCGATCTCCATGCCACCCAATTTAAAAAAAATTAACTGTTGACTCATGTAACATCATGTCCAAGTTTTTTGAAGAACAGAAGATGCATGTAAGTTTGACCACTTAAACAACATATGCATTAACATGTAGTTTTTTGAAGAAACTGTACATAATAATGATACATGTAGTTTTTTGAAGAACAAAAGATGCATTTAACTTTTTTGAAATACCCAATTTGATGAATTCGATGAGTTTGGCATAATTTGTTAGCAATTGAATGTTGCCCTAATTTGAAGAGAAAGTATATGCCCTAATTAGTTTTCTTTTGATTTTGTGGATAAAAGGGGATTAATACCCCGTTTGATTTAGTGATAAATGTAAAAAAAACTCCACAAATTTCATAAAATATTTATTTAGGAAAATAGCGAAATGATCGTTAGTTTTTTAACGGGTAATGAAAAAAAAAACCTAAATCGGTTAAAATAAAAAGTTGGCATCCTTTATGTGCAAAAAAAAATAAAGTACTTTGATCGGAAACATACCCTAAGTTGAGTACATTTTTGTGTCATTTGCCCAATTAGTAACTCTATACACCTTTTAAGAGTGAATATGAATATAACTGATTTGAAACCTCGTTTAAAACACAGGTGGTACGGTTGTATCATTTTAGAAAAATGATTTGTAGGCCTAAGTAGTGTGCCTAAAAATAGACCTACAACTATGATTGGTGGAATTAAAAATTTGAATGGTGAATATAAGGAGAGAGAATAAGTGTTTGACACTTGTCAAAAAGTGAATAGATTATGCCTATTTGTAAGTCTATTATGTAGGCCTATATATCATAACTCATACTTTTATTTCCGTTTTCAAAAATCATGTAACATAAATTCATCTGTAAATTCAACGCTAGTGAGAATAACGTTGCGTTCTTAATCTTATACGTCCATAACATATTAATCATCAAAAATAACATTCAATGCTACAAGATGTACCTTCTGACTTATTTGTTAGGATTTCAGGATACATGATTATAGGGTGCTACTATTGGTACCCCCTGGCCCGCCAGAAAGTACAAAAAAAGTATAAAAGATTTTTTTTGTACCCCCTTTTTGCAATATAACGCAGTTTTATTTCATGTTCTGTTTCGTATTTTTTGACAGTTTCATGCTTTTGACTTGCTAAAGTTTATAAATTTCAGTCCGTATTTTCCGTGTCACAGTTTTATAACATATACAAAATTATAAAAATTATAAAAATAAAAAAAAATAAAAAAAAGTGAAAAAAACCGGAAAAAACATGGGGGGTACGGATGGCTTTTTAGAGGGGTACAAATAACATAAGCCATGATTATAATACCGAAGACTTTTACAAAAACTGTAGGAAGATCGATCGAATACTATTTTTTTAGATGATTCATAAATCATAATGAGGGGTTATTGATTTTATATGGTCATATTGCAGGTATGTTTGGTACGTCAAGTAAACGCAACATGAAAATATTACTGTAATTGTTTTCAAACAAGCAAGATTACCCGCGCGTTGCTGCGGGCGTTAATTTTTCGCGCGTTGTTATGGGGCATTAATTTTTTTTTCGGGTTTATTTTTTCGATCTCATGTTCAATAGTTTGTTTTTGTTCTTATATTAAATGACAATCGCGCGTTTTTTTGGCCCAGGCCGATAGAAAGTCGTAAATAGTAAAAAATGAGAGTACGTGACGTAAATTTTTTTTTTCTTATTTTTGGTCAAAGAAGGGAGAAGGATTATAAAGTTTTTTTTTTTGGCCGATGAACAGTAACCGAGCCCAATGGGTCGGGTACTGTAGCGTTGGTACTGTTTATATTACTGTAGCTTGGGGTCCAAAACGACGTCATATTACTTCTAAAATGTGTATTACCATAATTAGTACACCTACAACTTACAACAGTATTCATGACAGTTTCTTTTTTAGGATAGAAAATGAATTCAAACTTATAAGATGAACGCAAAAGGTAAAAAGATAGCAAGGTCTTTACAAACAACGGTTTATACTTCTCAAATATCCCGTTATGATACGTATATCTAAAAAATTATTCATGTAATACCTTAACTTTTACTTTCGTGCTAATATAGTCACATTTTTACCAACTATCGGTTAGACCGGCTAAATTTGTAAAAAAAAACAAAAAAGCTGATGTAGCATTTTTTTTCTTTTAAGTTAATTTTCCTTTGAGTTAATGTGACAACGTTAGTCCATTTAGCCAATGAATGTGTTCAAGTTAGTCCTTTATACTAACGGCTATTTTTAATTAACTAAAATATTGTTTTTTTAAATTTATTTTCTAATTATTTTTAAAATTTATATATTTTTTATACACACATTTTTTACACGTTTTTATTAGGGGTGAGCAAAAGAAACCGAAAAAACCGAAACCGAACCGAAAACCAAAAAAATAAAACCGAAAAAACCGACCGAAACTAGAAACCGATGGTTCGGGTTTTAATTTTTCAAAAACCGAAAAATTTCGGTTCGGTTTCGGTTTTTGTCCAAAAACCGAACCGACCAAACCAATTTTATAATAATATATAATTAATGTAATATAAATAAATAAATAATAAATTAAAATTTTAAATTTATATTTATTTTATGGATGAAATTAAAATATATGTATTATGTTAATGTTTATATATGTGTGTTGTCGTGTACATGTATTTACTTGACAATATATCGTTACATATATGACAATGATCATACTATGTGTATTTTCACATCCACGTGTGTTTCTCTCATTTATATGTGTATAATTGTATAATTTTGTGTAAACATTATTAGGCTAATATTGACAAAAAAATTTTTTATAAAAATAATCAATTTTCTATGTAAAATAAGTTTATTAATATAAATTAGCCACAACCAAATATAAACGGTTTGAAACCGAAAAAACCGAACCGCCAAAAACCGAGCGGTTTCGGTTTTTGGTTTTATAAAAACCGAATATTTCGGTTCGGTTTCGGTTTTAGCCAAAAACCGACCCAAACCGAACCGTGCACACCCCTAGTTTTTATACATATTTTTATAAAAGTTTTTATACACATATTTTAATACACATTTTTATATATATTATATTATACGTTTTTATGCACGTTTTTATACACATATTTTTATACGTACACGTTTTTATACAGGTTTTCATACACATATTTTAATACACGTTTTTATATACTTTTTATTATACGTTTTTATACGTTCTTATATACGTCTTTATACCCGTTTTTATGCATGTTTTATACACACATTTTAAAATGTGCTTATAAACGTATATAAAAACATGGATAAAAACGTATAATAAAAAATATATAAAAACGTGTATAAAAACACGTATAAAAACGTGGATAAAAATGTATATAAAAATATTTTTTTAAGAAAACCAAATTTTTTGTTAATTAAAAACGGTCGTTAGTATAAAAGACTAACGTTGCAAACTTATCATGCCACGTCATTGGGTTGAAGGTTAAGCCGGTGGAAAAAAGTTTGGACGACTATATTAACAGGTAAAGTAAAAGTTGAGGCATCACAATCCACAGCTGTAGAGTAGATTTGGAAGAGAAGTAATATGCTAAGAGCCTCACAAGCCCCTGAAGGTGTAGAAAACAAATACCATAAATGATGATACTATGAAGACTATATTTTATGGATGGAAGTAAAGTGTTACCAAGTAGTACACCCTACTTAATAAAAGGGTCATGTTGGAATATACAATTTTGATTATGTTTAAAAACAAATAAATGTAACAATATCAAAACAATTACTTACTTGTGTCGTGTTTCTTAAATCATTTTTATGTTTGGGTATGAATTGAAGATTGATGTACCTAACTCTTATTATCACAAGTTCAGTTTATTAGAGAAAATTAGACATGATGAAGATAAGGGTGTATTTTACATTTCATTTGTCTAGCTGGAAAAAATTACAATTTTTGAAAATATTTTAATGAGTGGAAATCAACGTTATATACTTATATTTTACAGGTCGCAACAAGTTTTTGATAGTGATAAATGGTATTTTACCAAAGTAATTTACCTAGAAGGTAAATTCAGAGAAAGTACGTTCTAAAATAATGACCTAACCCTTAATTATCTCAACCTAATATATATAAATTTTGTGCTGCTATAACTAGTATGTAAAATAAATGTTATTTACCACATACCTGTATTGATTGGTTCCATGAATGATGCAAGTAACATGGCTTTAGTTTGTGCTAAAAGATACATGCACAAAAAGGTTGAAGCTTAGAGGAATTGCGGCCTGGATATACTTTATGCTTGTAGTTATTAATAATTACCGATGAGGAACAGTGATCCGAAGACGTTTTGGATTGCAACTTAACCTTCGGAATCGGCTATATAGTCAGTCGATTCCTCCGCATCAGGTGTCTACCAAAACATAACATGATAACCCCCGTGCAGAAAAAAAGGGAATTTATAGAAGATGAAAACGATTCATATACTTATTCGAAAGGAAAAAAATGTATTAGAATAATATCTATCCCTCTCATATTTCATATATTAGTGGCTAACATACTGGAAATCCGGTCACTTAATAATTTTTCCAAGAAGCACATTGGAAGTAGCCTTTTTATGTAAAGCTTTTGACAAAAAAAGCACTTAAACGTATGGCATCTATAACAGCCTAAACTAAATATTAGGTAGCCTAGAAAGCGTAAATTCAAAGTCTTAGAGGGTGTTTGGGATTGCGTTGAGAGGGTCATTACCGCACATACAAAATGTAGATAAACAAAAAAAGTGTTTGGCAAACCATTTTAAGAAACAACTATATGTGTTTTCTCCCTTGCATTATTGAGAAAGCAGATTGATACATCACCATCAGGTAGCTTTGGGAGATCAGTCAAGTATTTCAACGATGATATCATAGCACGCATCTAAACGTACATCATAGTAAGAAAAATTAGATGAAGCATAATAGATGAAAGATTTTTGTATATAGTTGAGTTCTGATATACTCACCTGGGTAACGTTTTTATTCACATCGAATAGGTCATACGGAATGGGCAAAGTTGTTCTAACCCAAAAAAAATTGCAAATGTCTATGTTGTCCACTTACTTCCGTTGTTTCGTCGCAGCCTTAATAAACCTACAAAACGCAGTTACACTAATTAGAATTGTAAACATTTTGTCCAAAGATGTATCATTGTAGAAAACAAAACTGTCCAACTGAAAATGACAATTTTAACCCGTTTATTGATTAGTTGGTGAATGAGTTATGGATTCTATGTTTTCTCGACTCGGCTGACTACGCTTTTGGTTCAGCGTCGGTTTTGTAAACGTGTGTGATCTAATCACCACTATGCACTGCGCCGAACACTAACAAGTACAAAAGAAACATACAATTATGAGCCTCTGTTGGAGTATTGAAGCCAAAAGAAAGATAGAAATAAACAAACCTGGTAAGGAAATAAGAGGTCCAGAATTGTTTTTTGTGCTCAATCGTGACGGTCATAATCATTTTCCTTACAGCTTATATCCTCTCATCAGAAGCGATAAACTAAAAATAATCCAAAAAGTATATATAACTTTGAATCATAGCAATACTAAATAACTAATGAGGAATAACCTCCCCTGCAAATCCAAACACTATCACAAATTGTGTTGATACCGCATAAGTTAAGCCTTCCCGAACCACCCTAAATCTGTTTGGGGTTTCTTATCGGATCTGCTTATCTTGTTAGGTTTCTTGCTCATGTCCAACTCATCAATGGATTTGGCCACCTAAAATAACATGTAAAGGTGTGTTATTGACCTACTGCAAATATTGTTCGCACATAAGCATAACAATACACCCAAATCTAATGGCTTAATACTTGCCTTAGTCATACCATCATAAAATAGCGGAAAAACATTGAACCATTATTTTTTATTTGTAAAATGTATTAGAGCGTTTGAATCCGATAACACACTTAAGCTGAAACTGAACTCGACCATAGTTAACCTGATAACGTTTAACCATCATACCTATCTTGAATTTTTCTTCCTTTTTACTTTCACTCGCTTGATTACCCCATGTTCTACAAAAACAAAAAGACACAAAAGTGACTAAAATATTGCAATAAGTTTGAGATTTTTTTACAAAGAAATCAAACAATCCTCTAAAATTAACTCACAAATAGGTGTTGTCGTTGACGCAACTGTCCTAATCAATTCATCATCACACTCATTACTTCGTCATGTGATATAACTAAAACCAATCTTTGATCAGAAAGTGTCCATGAACCACAAATTGTAATCAAAGAATAAAAAAGGCAACTGGTTTTGTGGCATTACCTGTGATTACGATTGCTTCCTGTAAGTCACACACAATGTTTTTCCCCGCTTGGTTTAGCCTCTATTAATGCCTTATCACCTGCCTGATCTTTAAATAAAGTTTAAGACTCCTAATTACTTTACACTATAAATGTTTCCGAAGAGCGAGCTTCCTCGCGAGCTTCTTGTGAAGAGTGCGACGCAGTGAGACGAGCGAGGTGCGATATAAGCATCTATTGGATGATTATTGAGTGGTTTTCATTGATTGAATCCTATCTTTAAGACTCCTATTAAATGATGGGACTGAATCTTTTATAATATATAGATATAGATAACACGGGTTGCACTTCTGGCTCTGTTCCTTTCGTGTATCTTGGGTTGTCTATAGGTTCTAACATGAGCGCGTGAGCGAGAGGAGAGAGAGGAGATGTGGAGGCGGTACATGTTGATCGAGGGGGTCCGATTACGCGAGACTTCCGTTCGTAGTGAGCTGAGCGAGAGTGTGAGTGATCGCAATGAGTTACGCTGACGAGTTATCGCGTGAGAGCTGAGGAGATAATTGGAAGACTTTGATCGATCGATATCACGCGAGACTTTTAACCTAGAAGCTAATCTTTTTTTTTTATGGAGGTCGTCACACCGAATTAAAGGCGGTGCTTGTAAACCGAGGTGGGATTATTCTTTTCTCTCCATCTTCAAAGGTTTCATGGAATCCATCATTTGTCGGGATGCAGAGAGGGGAGAGATGATGGAGTTCTCATGAATTAAAAAAAAGTTTGCAGTGGATAAATATATAAATTTTAATCCTCGTTTTGCAAAGTGGTTTGGGCATGGGCAGTTCTTAAATCGTTCAACCTTACTTTATACTTCAAAATGGCGCTGAAATGCTTACTAATTTGATATGCCTTTGCGATAGCGAGGGTCATCAAGCCCCCCCCAAATTTTGCATGAGCAGAGACCGCAAGTATGGGTTTTTGGATCTTCAGGTGCAAAACAAATGGTTTATGGGCAAGAATCGTTGGTTCCTCTAAGCACTTACACTCGAGTTGTATCTTCCCTATGATTCCTTACGTTTGCAAGTGGGCCGTGATTCTCCTATTCGTATTTGGAAATGAAGATGTGAAGTGCGAGATGGTAATTCCCCCATTCATCTTCGTTTTCAACAGTTTGTGTAGGATCTGATTAACACTTCTCTTCATATACCACACAACTAGATCAAGAAAGAGAGGTGTGGAAAATTCTAAAGAAGAAACAAGAGAGAGGTTAGAGAGAAAAGAGAAAAATGAAATATTATAAATGAAATCCACTAACTTTTCCAAGGTGGAAAAGTTACTTATATACCCCGACACATTAAGTGACGTTCGAGAATTTACTAGACTCAGGCTCATCAGGGTTTTTGCTTGAGATGTTAAACCCCGAAACATAACAATATAGATTAACTATCGACCTGATACCCGATACTTTCCTATTACAACGTTAACTAATTGATTGACCGAGACTTAAATACAAACAAGAGAGAGGTTAGAGAGAAAAGAGAAAAATGAAATATTATAAATGAAATCCACTAACTTTTCCAAGGTGGAAAAGTTACTTATATACCCCGACACATTAAGTGACGTTCGGGATATTTGACTAGGACCCGGGCTCGGGTTTTGCTTAGGATTAAACCCGAAACATATACAATATTAGATAACTAATCGATCTTGATACATATATTTTCTATTACATAACGTTAACTAATTGATTGACCGAGACTTAAATACATAATGAACGAACTTCATGTTCGACTCAGTATTTTGAGGCTAACAATCTCCCCCGAAGTGAGTTCATTTATGACACTCCTTCATGAAATCAATGAGATTGATTTTGTCATTAAGCTCATGTGGTCTTGGTCTTTCTCTTTGTTCTTTGTTGTAGATTGTTCCTTCATCTTTGCGATCTTGAACATTGAGTGCCTTTGTCCATTGTCTTTAACGTCGTAAAGCCATCTTAGCGATCTTAGTCTTTAACCAACATTCTCATACGTGCCTACATCATGAAAGCTTCAGATCAGAAGTTTGCAGAAGTCTTTGTCTTTATTTAAATATTGGAGTTTTCATGATAGATTGGTCTTTGGTAGAATGACATGAATATGTGGTAATGAATCGACTTTGTTGATTGGGATACCGTCACCACCGTTTGAACCTGCCGGTTACCTCTTAGTGATAATCAAGAAAATTGATTTGAAAATCAATCGACGTGTTACTTGTAAAAGCGTTTTTGTAACACATCGAGAGTTTTAATCTTTTCATCAACCGTCAATTCATTTACTAGACCAAATAGATATCCAGTTGTCACAAGTTTGATTCATATAGAATCTCGCAAGTCACCTACCAAGAGCTTGTTTGATGCTGCGGCAAGCACGATTTCCTTCCATCCTTCCATTGTGAATACATTAGTATCACAACAGATGTTCCTGGCAAATATCACAAGGATATGCTGACTCTTGTTAACAGCATTGTGCACTTGATGATGTTCAACAAGTGTTTGAAATGGAATGTATCCTAACGAGATTATATTGGTCTCTTGGCTCTAGACTCGATTAGTGCATTTTGTTTTAAGTACTCTAGGCTAGCAGATTGCCACCTATTCAATATCAACGATCTCGGAATGAAAATGTCAATAGATGACTTGTATCTTCGTGACAAATGAGACTAGTTTTCTGTTGAGAGAAACCTGAAGGGCTGGGAGGGTTGTGCATTGGCATCCTGGGTCCATGATGTCTTGTCAAAAGGTGGGTCGAGGAGCAATCAACTGTGATCCTGACAACATAGTATTTGCACCCCGGTTTCTGCCATAAGTATGGTGGAGGGCTTCTTTCTTTACAAAACACCCTTTTATCCCTGACACTCTTTTTTCATTCTTTCAACGGCCGGTGCTTCAAATCTAACTAGGGGGACGTCATTACTAACACCTTGTTGTGATTGTTCAGTGTTAGCTCAATCTTAGTCTATTATTCCCATATTACATTCTCTCCAATCCATACACTATATGACTTGCTATTTCTAACTTTTGATTATCCCTTGGGGTAATTCCTCCAGTTTCTGGTTTGATCTCGATTGATTTCCTAACCTAACCACCTAATGACTTCAGAATCGTTCGTGAAATGAAGATGTTGTTGGGTATAAGATGCGACACCATAAATCCTTTTCTTACTTGTCACACAAAATTGAGTCATTTAGAATCATATTTTATTACATTTTCTCCCCTTATTTTAAATAATAAACACTTAAGTTTTTTTTGAAATAGCCTGTGATTTCAAATATGTCGTGAAAATTCCGTATGACAAATATTATCCGGAGCATGCAGGGATTGGAACCTTTATGATAATGTTTTGAATACTAAGATTGTCATTGTTGATGTAATCCGAAAACATTAAAACAGTTTGTTTTTTCGAAAAACTCCCCTCAAAATAGGAACAATTGAGAAATTGTTTGTCCCTTTTGAAAAATTGTGAGGGTTGGAGTGTTGAACACACAATTTTGAAAGATTATGAATTGTCATCGAGAAAATCTGAAAAATTAATGTCCAAAAGACCTTTTGAAAAAACCAGATGTTAGAGACTTCCTTTCACATTGTAAGAGAGTAATCGCACTGAAACGTACACTATCTTTTTCTTGGCTAGTCTTCCATTACAAATATTCCTACCTTTCTCTCTGCTCATGATGGCACAAAACAACGATTGCCGATGAGCTTGTATATATTCTGCTTCTTACGCTTTCATTAAGTACAAGGATTCAATTTACCTAGCAGAGGTGAACTCTCCAGAACTCATTTTAGAACGATCCTAGCTTTACTTCATTCAGACTTTTTGCAAGCGTAGCATCACCGAAGCTTAACAATCTCTACCAATACTTAAACCTTAGCTCAAGACGCCCTTCTGTGTTCAGAAACTTAATTTTTCTAAGTAAATATCGATCACAAGCAATACCATAGACTAGTATATTCATGTACATTTACCTTCTACAATTGAGTACAGGTCAGCACAACGAGGAGTCACGGGAGGATCAATCAAGTAGAATTTGACGTCGCAGGGAAGAGCTTGTTACCTTGGGTTGAACTGTGAGTTTAAATATACCTGATTTGGTAGCTCCCTGCTATTTTCCCACATCAACAGCCCAACTAAAAATTGCAGCAAACATGACACATTGTTCTTGAAACTAATCTTCTCTCTCACTCAAACTTCATTTACACACCGCTAGTCAATAGTCTAACATCGACATTTCTAAGCACGTATATGTATTATCCTCCCAGATAACCACAACTCTAATGAAACTTTATCAAAAAGGCACAGCTGCGTCCACGTAATAGCCATAGAGCTGTCACTACTATCGTCGAAGAGATAATACAAGTCTTCAATAAATATTCGTATTTGTTATGGAAATTTTCTTTTGTCTGATTTTGTATTTTTCTTTTTGAAGTTTTATATTTATGAATTTTACTTTTTCTCGAAAAATCTGTGACTTAATGGTGATGTTGAGATGATATCATAGCAGTCTCCATTGGCAGAACCTCCAGATCAGCTGGAGTCAAACATCTCAGACCAACTTATTGACAAGATACTTAAACGATCCTCAGGAAGGGCTTTCGAATACATGTCAGCTAATTGGTATTCGTTCTGACAAAATATAATCAATTAAACATTTTCAACTGTTCCTTTATGAAATGATATCGAGTATGGATGTCTTTGTTCGCGAATATCTTGTAACGGGTTCATGATAATGCTATGGGCTGACTAAGAGTCGCAGTACAACGGTATTTTGTTGTAATTGAAGCCATAATCTTTAAGTTGTGTCCTCATCCACATTACTGAGCACGACTTGGCAGATTAACACGACTCCACGAGTACATCATCACGACTCCTGCTGAAGACCATGCAGTGCAGTTTGTTTCTTTGACATCCAACCTACGACTTATAACACCAGGCAATTGTAATCCCCCCAGAAGTGCTTTCCGAAGTATCAAGGCATGCCTGGCATGATCCCGCGTCTGAAATGCTGTTAGTTAAAAAGCCATAATCCTGTTTGGATACCAGAGGGGTTTTATTTCCCATGTAATGGTACCCTTTAGGTTTTTAAAGATTCTTTTAAAAAAAAAAAGAAAAAAAAAAAAATTAAAAAAAAAAAAAAAAAAAAAAAAAAAAAAATAAAAAAAAAAAAAAAAAAAAAAAAAAAAATTAAAAAAAAAAAAAAAAAAAAAAAAAAAAAAAAAAAAAAAAAAAAAAAAAAAAAAAAAATAAAAAATAAAAAAAAAAAAAAAAAAAAAAAAAAAAAAAAAAAAAAAAAAAAAAACAAACAAAAAAAAAAAAAAAACGCACACTCCCGTTCGCATCTTTGAGGTGCTTTTGTGTGGTCGTGCTACTGATAATGTGCACAATAAGCATACGCTTGCACTAAGTCTGCTACTAGATGTCAAATACATGAGTGACCCGATTTTACTACGATAATCAGATTGGTCTACGGGTTCTCTACTCAAATCTACATCTAGTTTAGGATTAGTAGCCAACGGTGTACCAATGGAGTGACAATTATCCATTTTATGCTTTTTTAGAATTTCTAAAGAGTACTTGGCTTGATTGATAAAAGTACCTTTTTGGGGTGCCGATGGATCTGAAGTCCTAAGAAGAATTTCATCTCTCCCTCCTTAAGGACATTTCCAAATATACTGTGCATTAACGTTTCAAATCTTTTTGAATAGTTAGGGTTTGTAGACACCAAATTTTATGTCATCAACGTAAATCTGCACTAGTAGAAATATCCTCCCCCGTATTTTATCTTGAATAAAAGTTGGGTCATTAGACATTTAGTAAAGCTTTGGACATCAGAATTGGAAAGTTCATCATACCATGCTCTTAGAGCTTGCTTTCAATCTCTCTATACAAAGCTATCCTCAAAAGGTAGACTTTTCTGGAAGATCTGGATCAAACGAACCCTTCTGGCTGAGCAACATATACCTCCTCCTTTAGTGGACCATTAGAATAGCCGTTTTTTCACGTCCATATATTGATAGATTGGAAAAGACTTTGTGTGCTTGCGTAGGCAACGAAAATCCGAACCTGCTCTAAGCGAGCTACTGTGCAAATGAATTCTCGAAATCAATACATTCTTCCCGAGCAGAACTCTTTAGCAACAAGTCGTGCTTTGTTGCGAAGAGAATAGTCTGATCTTGTTAGTTCACATGAACCTTGAATCAAACTATCAACATGTAAGATTTAAAGAGCGTGCGGGGCTGCGTGCAAGTAAAAAGGGAAAAATTCAAATATTATTATGGAGAGAAAATTAAGAGTTGTGTACAAGAGCATCACCCTCTAATGAAGATTAAAGGGTTATTTATAGGCAATGGGAGGGAGGCTTCCCTTCCTTATTTTCTAACTTGTCAATACTAGTCCCTAGACTTTGGTTATTATGCTATTTCTTATTTAAAGCATAATAAACCTTATTACAAGCTATATTAAACTAAACAAAAATAAAGTCTAATAACAAAATATAATAAAACCACATAATCGACACTTTTCCATAAACCTAACAGTGGAGGATGTGTGTCGATTTCACAAACATAAACAAAGCTTGCCCCAAAGACTGTTATCCTTTACCTGAAATCGATTGGAAGGTAGAATCCCTCTCGGGGTTTCGACTGAAATGCTTTCTAGATGCATATAAAGGTCACCATCAGATCTAGATGGCAGAAGGAGACGAAGACAAGACAACTTTCTTTGCGGGAGAAGGAATATTCTGCTATCGAAAAATGCCTTTTGGTCTAAAAAAATGCCAGAGCCACGTATCAAAGACTGGTAGACAAGGTTTTCAGTGACCAAATCGGAAGAAACCTCAAAGCTTACGATGATGACATGGTAATCAAAAGTATCTCCGAAGACGATATGTTAAAAGATATACATGAAACCTTCAAAAAGTTCCAGTCAATCAACATGAAGCTTAACCCGAAGAAGTGTTCCTTTGGTGTAGAAGAAGGCCCATTCTTAGGGCACCTTATTACCAAGAAAGGTATAAGAGCTAACCCCTCAAAAATAAAAGCGGTGATCGAGCTCGAACAACCAAAAACACTCAAGGACATACAGAGCCTCAATGGAAAACTTGCAGCACTTAGCCAGTTTTTATCAAGAGGTGCCGAAAGGTCCCTTCCCTTTTTCAAGATACTTAAAAGTTGTACAGACAAGAAAAGCATACAATGGACGCAAGAGGTCAAAGAATCCCTCCAAAAGATGAAGAAGTTCATGGAAATCTTGCCAACACTCACCGCCCCAATGAAAGGAGAATCCCTAACTATGTACCTCACAGCTTCGACAGAAAGCATAGGCGCATCCCTATTTGCGAAAAGAGATAAAAGACAACTCCCCATCTACTTCGTAAGTAGGGTTTTACAAAGGGTAAAACTTAACTACCCGGCATTGGAAAAGCTCATACTAGCGTTGGTTCACGCAACAAGAAGGCTGCGAAGGTACTTTCAGGCATACACGATAACAGTCCTAACCAACGCGCCCATTAAACAAACACTCACAAACCCTGAGAAATTAAGGCGAGTAGCTAAATGGGCAATCGAATTAGGAGAACATGATATTGAATTTCAAGAGATGAATAGCACCAAGAAAAAAGTACTAAAGGACTTCCTGGTGGAATTGCCCTTCGAATAAGACAAAAAGAAAGCAACAGGGACCACGGAAACCAAGTTGGAGAGTAAAAAGCTAAGTAACGCGTGGAAACTATACACCGATGGGGACTCGAGCTCCGATGGTTTGGGAGCAGGACTAATGCTAATCAACCCGAAGGAAAGAAGTACACTTATGCTCTAAGTTTCGAATTCAAAACAACGAACAATGAAGCAGAGTATAAGGTACTATTAGTAGGGTTACAAATAGCAAAGGAGATGGAAATCAAAAGTTTGGCAATCTTCGCAGACTCCCAACTAATGATAAACTAAATAAAGGGAGCTTACAAAGCCAGGCAACCAATAATCAATGAGTACTTGAAAAAGACAAAAGAGGTCCTGAGAAGTTTTTATAGCTATACGATTAAGCACGTTCAAAAGAATCAGAATAAAAAAGCCGATGCACTAAGCAAATTGGATTTGATGACTTTCAAACACCTTACCAAAGAGGTGCTTGTCGAGGTCCTGACAAAGAGGTCAATAGACAACAAGGAGGTCCTACAGGTCGAAGTCAAAGAAGGAGAAAGCTGGATGACTTCCATCCATGAATACTTACTAAGTGGGTTATTACCAGAGGACCTAAAGGAACCTATGAAAATCATAATCAAGTCACCACAATATAAGCTGATTAAGGGAAGTTTGTACAAGAAATCCTTCTTCATACCATGGCTTTGTTGTATAGTCCCTCCGCAAGTCAACAATATCATAAAGGAGATACATGAAGGTTCATGTAGTTTTAAAGCAGAACCCCGCTCAACGGTAGTAAAAATTACAAAGCAGGGGTACTATTAGACATCGATGCACTACAAAGGTAATACAAAACTGTGCAAAATGCAAGGAACAGTCTATGGCCAAGAAAGCAGCGAGGAACGAAGCAATAGCAGCAGGAAGCGTATGGCCATTCAACCTATGAGGAGTCAGCATTCTAAAGCCTTACTAACGGCCCCAGGAGGTTTAAAGTTTTTGGCAATAGCAGTAGAGCACTCTATAAAATAGGTAGAAGCAAAGGTACTAATCACTATAAATGGGGAGGCAGGTTGAAAAATTTGCATGGGAATACATAATATGCAGATTCGGGGTCCCACAAATAATCTACTCGAAGGAAGAAAAGCATTTCAAGGAAGGCATATTCGCAGACCTTTGCACAGGATTAAAAATCACACAATCCTTCTCCCCTACCATAGAACACACAAAAATAATGAATCATATCGAGAAGCAGTTAACTCGAAGTCAACAAGGATGGGTGGATGATTTAGCTCGAGTATTATGGGTATATAGAACCCGCCCAAGAAACAGTCAAAAGGATACACCATTCAGCTTGACTTACGGTTTCGAGGCCATAATTCCAACAACCGAAAGCTTTGTTCCTAAAGATAACAGGAGATCAACAAAGGAGAATGCTAAAAGAAAAGAAAGCAAAGAAGTGGCCTTGATCGAAGAAGTCTACTAACAAAACAAGCTACGCATGTATCATGTGTGAGGAGTAACCGCTCAACTCACAAGTTGGGAGACTTCATTCTACTCTCGATAAACAACACAAAAAGCCCACAGACATGACAGGGGGCTTACATAATTAGTGAAGTATACGAAGGAGAACTTTACAAAATCACTGATGCATGCGATCACTCACTAACTTAAATGGCAAAGGGAACAAGTCTTCATAAGTTTTACATGTATAACTTACCTTTTTGAGCTTTCTCTTTAAATTTTATTTCAAAGTCATTGTTTTGACTACTTTTTCTATCAAAAAGTGTAGCAAACTAAGTGTTCATACATGAGATGATGTAAATCTTTCTACACTATCAATGAAACAGAGTTATTCTAAATCTTTTGTATTGTTAATTACAACAAAAGATATCGTAAGGCCATACTTGAGCCTTACAATCATTTATCATTAAGTTCAACGTTCGAAAGGATGTCGTAAGGCCACACATGAGCCCTACGAATAATGGACATCCAAAAAATTCACGTTAGCTTCCCCCAATGCTTCTTTCGAAGCTCTGGAGTCATAACAGAGCGGGTCGCAACCCTCCGTTCAAATAATTGAAAACTTGTCAAAACATTAAGGCCACACTTGAGCCTCCGCTTGATGAAGTGCAATTATTATCTATAAAAGATAAGGGGTCAGACTAAGGTCCCCTAAAGTTCCATATATGAGGAACAAAAACATAATATCAAAATCTGGGACCAAGTCCTAATATTTAAAAGCCCTCAAGGGGGATAATCTAAATTCAACCAAAAAGGTCGACATAAACTGCTCATTCAATGGCCTACATCAAACATTGTTAGAGGTACAAACTACTTGTTTTAAAGGTCGAAGCCTAAATAACATCAAAATAAAGTATTCAAATGGTACATGCCACCCTTAGGACCAAATTATCACCAACATGGTGACCTTCATTAACTTTGAGAAGACTGGGGCTTAAGAGATGAAATAGCAGCATGAGGAGACATTAGGTTAGAAGCAAGAGCAGAGGATGGAATAGCTCTCTGGGAAGAAGGAACAAGAACTTGAGTCTTTGACGGAATAGGCCTTTAGAGAGTCGGAGGCTTCTTTGACAGCAAAACTTTGATTGGTGCTGAATGGTCCGATATAAACTCTAATAACCACGAAAAAGTAGCGGTATCAAGGTTGTTGCCAGCTTGAGTATGCCCCTTCTTATATGAAGGGCAGTACCCTTTTACTTTGAAAAATCAAAGGGCTCCTTCATATCAGCAACCTGCTTAAAAGCAGCATACCTCCCGTACAAGACAGCAAAAGAAACAAGTTTGCAAACAAGCCTACCCAACTCATCACTATAGACAAGTTCTAGGGCTGAATAAGGGACAACCTTTGAAACAATCTCCATCTGTCATGCTTAACATCATCAACTTCCTTCTTTAGAGACGCTTCAACAGCCTCCAACCTCGCTTTCTCAGCCTCCAGAGAGGCAACCTTTGACTTTAGAGCCGAGAGGATAACCTGATAAACTGCCCACTTTTAGCTATCTAACACCATCCTATCAAGATTAGCTTTATGCTCTTTAGCTTTGGTGGAGAGAGTAGACATCTTCTCTCGCATAGCAACCATACATGGGTTCTTTTCAAAATTAGTCATGGAAGCTTCACATTTAGATCTTAACTCCTCACACTCCTCTTCCTGAGCCCTCTCCCTTTCCTCCATCACATCACACTCTCTCCTGATCTTCTGGATGACATGCAGCAACTCTCAAGATCTCCTGTTTACAGCATTGTCTAAAAATGCATGCCTAGCATAACAACGATCATGTAGATCCAACAACTCCACATCCATATGATTGTCCAAGTGATTTTCTAAGCTGAAGGAGTAATAGTAGAAATTTTAAGGTGACATGCATTAGCATCTTTGAGCTCGAAGACATCAGGGAGACCTATAATAAAAAAAAAGGGGAAGAGAATGTTGTGAATTTATGGGAATAAGGGAGGATGAAGACCCAGGTTCAAGCTTTCTCTTTATAGGAGGCCTGGATGACCCCTCTCTTGTCTTACATTTCCTATCCTTTATTCGAGCAACCACACTCCCAGGATGAACAACAAAGACCTCTGGCTTAGGACTACCCCCAAAATCAGTCGTATCCTCGAAAAGCTTTAGTAAAGGCTCTACATCAACACTAGGGGGCTTCGTATTAACCGACATGGAAGGCAAGCCAGTACCAAGACCAGGAGACGGCTCCTTCGGTAAAAAAGATAAATCTTCCTCATTTTCAGCATAAATGAAGTCCCTGAAAGCCATTTCTGCATAAAGAGAAAGTAAATCATATATCAGTCAAAAAGGAAAAAATTAAAGCAAGGCATTCGAAAGATAGATACCCTTTCCGTCCACTATGATTGCATGTCGTTGTTGGCCATGTTCCCATAAAGGTTGGAGGCCAGCCAAGAAAAGAATGGGATCGGGAAAGACACAAGCACTTGTAGGATATCTACCAAGACGTTGGAACATGGGATTTTTCTCAATATTAGGGGGAAGTTTGTCTTTGTAAGATTTTGAATCTCATCTGTTATGTTCAAGAAGAAGTTAATGATATTCGGCAGGAATAATGAAGCTCTGAACAAAGAAGAATCGCCCTTTCCAACCCTCAATACGAGTAATAACCCTGGGAAAAAGTTGAGAAATATGTTTCTCAGGTCTCTTAGCAAAAGTAAACCACTTCCCACCTCGACATAAATTAAAAAATCCCCGGAAAAGCTCAACGGAAGGTTCACAACCATACGCTTTGCACATGACAACAAAGGTAGTTAGTTTGGCAAAGCCAAAGGGGTTAAGCCTAGATATATTAATTTGAAAATACTGGAGGACTTGACAAAAAAACTTGGTGAGGGTAACCTAAGATTCGAATGGGAGAAAGAGTGAGTATATAGCCCGACATATCCGCTAGGAGCATCAAAGATAGTTTGATTGGATTTGGGAAGCATAACGCCGTATTCAGGAGGAATGGGGTACAGTGCAAGGAAGTGATTAAATTCCTCCTGAGTGAGTTCACAGGTTTGAATAGCAATGGAATCTTTGGCACTCATAGTAAAAAAGAAGGTGAACAACGATCTTACCTTTCAGAGGATTGAGCAGAGTTTATAGAGAATAGATGCGACGATAAAGGAAATAGGTAAAAGTAAAAAAGGGTTTGTTGGTAGAAATATTACGATATTTAATCTATACATTCTCTTCATGTTTTGGTGATGACAAACATGTAAACTATAACACATAATGTAAAGTGCTTAAGTTACTCGTGATCACAAATCATCAATGCATTCATACGTAAATCACTTAAGGTATGAATAAATAAATGCTTAATTCATTTTATGATCAAAGGAATTTTTATTCAACCTCACATTTTTTATAAAAATGTCTTTTACAAAACATTTTTAGATTTAAAAGAAATGTTTTATTCAAATAAATATTTTGAATTCAAATTTTCTACCTAAAAATGGCTAGAAATGTTCCAGAAAACACCTCCCCCAGAAAAGACAAAAAAGGGAGCGTCTGGGCTGGGCGGCCCCCTTAATTATAAAGGGCGGCCCCCTTAATTTTAAGGGGACCGGCACTCTAATTAAGGGGATCGCCCGGACAAAAAAGCAGTTCAGTTTGCCTATAAATACTGGACTATTCCCCACTGATTTTTTCACCTTTTGCACCCCTTTTCTCTCTGTCCCAAATCAGTTTATACATCTCACACATATTCTAAAAACCTTTGATCATGTAATCATAAGTATTTGTTTTTAAGTGATTCAAGCTTATTCCTCCAAGTGCAAGAGAAGAACTCTCGTTATCATCAAGATACGAAGTTATGTAGTTTAGTTAGTGCATTCGTGACATGTCTTACATTCACAATGTATAGATCGAGTCCATGTATTCCAAACTTGTATAATAGTTAGATCGTGGTGATCTTTGTAAGTAGTGTACCCGGGCAGTGTACCCGGTCAAGATGGAGTTTCATGGTAAGTAAGGTGTCGAACACTAAGAGCGATGAAGTTAACCTTATATTCTATCAGTATTTTAGTTAATCTAATTAGACTAGTTAATTCTAATTACTTGTTAAACCTATGCTAAACCTAGTTCTAATAATAAAGGGGGGGTTTCAGCCTGAGAGACAGGCACAGGTTTGGTGGCGACTAAAATCAATTCAATACACAATAATTACACAAGAAGATAATCATAATATAAAAGAGCGGTACAAGCCAAATGATAGAAAACTGTATTAGCCGTATTAAATCCGATTAAACGTTGGTTTGTTTGTTTAGTGCAATGAGTGCTTATCTTGAGGCGACATATCATTCTTAAGACTTAGGCGGGACTTCTTCCTAAGAACTAGACACGTTGAATCCTGTCACAATTTACGCATCCGCATAAAGCATCCTTTAATTTAATTATAATCTATCTTAGGGATTAAAACAATGGTGATCTTGTTAAACCCTAGCCCATCGGGACTTTACCCACTAACTGCTTGACGGCATTTTATATACTAGTAGTTCAGTGTTCAAGTCTTTACCAATGATTAAGAACGTACTTGTTGATCCAAGGGTCACCTGCCAGGCCAACTAAGCTCACTAATCTAAAGGTAAAGATAGAACATTATTTGTGATCCTATTGGTCCAGATATATAAAACACGATATGGAGAGCTATCCCAGTATCTAGATTACTTGGTCAGTCTCACTAGACCCAGTTGAATGATAGGCCGCATATTCAAGCACACAGACAAGTATGAGGTGATAAACATAATTAAACAATCAATGATAAATTAATCAAGCAAGATTAAATAAACCAAACATTAAATCTTCATTAAGATGGCTAATACCCAAGGGTATTAGTCCATAACCATTGTTATGATACAAGTGTAATCAAATAACCAAGGTAAACTAACCGAGTTAACGAACGATACCAAAAATTGTATGATGTTTGACCTTGGCTGTCCTTCGTCTCTTCAGAAAATCGACTTTTATGTTTATGGTATAGAGAATATGATTAAGCACACTGAAAACTCATTTTTGAGTCTTCTATTTATAGTCTCTGAAAATAGGTGGATACGTCGTATTGAGTGAGGTCAAAGCGTATTGGGGTGTATTCCTTGGAGTGCGCGCTACGTTCACAATTAATTAGTAATAATCGTCTAATGCAAGATCTTTGATTGTTTGACCAGCTGGATACGCCGTATGTAATAAGCAGGATACGTCGTATTGGGTATTGAACATACGCATTTTCTTGTGAAGTCCACGTGCTAATACGCCGTATCTTCTTTGTTGGATACGGCGTATGTAGTCAGAAATAAGTGATTTTCAAATATCATCGTTTAAGCTCCAAAATGTGCACCTTTTAGCTTGTCCTCACAATGTACTCCATAATTACTACAATTAACAACTTTAAGCAATTAAGTAACAATTCTTGCAATAATTATATAAAAGTGGGTAATTTATTTGGGATAAACGATGTTATAAAAGTAACATTATTTGATTTCATCAAATATCCCCCCACTTGAATCCTACTTGTCCTCAAGTAGACTCTAGAAATTTATTGAAAATGTATCCTAACCGAAGTTAAGGACTTTTCCTTTAAGCATTCTTTCGTTTAATCACCTGTACAAAACCAAGCACCTCTCGAAATATGGGAAATGAAAACACTCAGATCACTCAACTAATCTAGGGTGTAACATTTAATGGGTACGCTCAATTGCTCGGTCGCGATTAGTTTTCTATCATATGCTTGGCAAGGATACACCTCTCTACCACTAGAGCTAAGGAGTAACAAGTCAAAAAGTAAATTGGGTTAATAGGCTTAATGGGTTGATCATTCTAACAATATTTCACCAAAAGTACCACACTAACAAGGCAACTGAATCACACATACATGGCCGTAACGACATAATAGACATGTGCGATTCGATCACATCCTCATTCGAGTTTAACCAAGGGTTAGGATGAAGAATGATATAGGGTGTGGATCTTCTAACTTTCACCAAAAGTAATAAACCAACAAGGTGGCTGAATCACGCATACATGGCCGTAACGACGGAATAGACATGCATGACTCGATCTCATCCTCGTTCGAGTAAAAACTAAGGTTAATGGTTAAGAAAGGGAAGCAAATTGTTGTTAAATAAAATTTCACAAAATAAATACATTAAGACTGAACAAATAAGGTACATAGTTGCTAGTAACTTTCCAGACCGTTCCATGATAAAGACTTAGAAATTTATATAAACGTCTCGATCATAGAAATGACAAAGACAACCTAAGTTGGCATTCCCATAACGATCAACTTCCCAATCATCCCAACTTATACATACTTTTACAAACAAGTGGTGATATCGACCAGTTTTATACAAAACTATACATCGTTGATTTTTACAACGTATCAACGAATAATCGGTTCTCCAAGTAATTTATCGGTTTTAAGCTCAATGACCGACTATCTTCATTATTTCCTTCTCTTTTTTATGCAATTTTCTATTTTTCTATTTTTTTCATAACATAACAATACGAATCTTGGTGTAATTTCACCGTCTTCACCATCATAATTCATTCGGATAATTTTTCTTTAAACACTTCATCTTCAGATATAAAACATAATTGCGAAAGTAGCAAAATACGCGAGCTACATATTTTTACATTCCCATTGCATTGTGCAATTTTCTGACCTAACCAAAGATAGAATATTTCACTTTGACACAGGAACTACAAAACTTTACACAAAAACAACTAGCAACTTTGATTAATAGGCTTAATCTATAGGGTATGCTAAGATGTAAAGGTGTAACGAAATAAAAATTTTGGTGATAAACAAGAATGGCTCAACAGGTTTTTCTAGGGGTACCTTGTTCTTATATTGGGAGTAAGCAAAGGGTTATACGGGGGTTAACTAACCAGTGTAGTTAGTTAATATCACAAGATATAGGCTTTTTGGTGTATTCCTAGAAATTTACCAGTTAAACAGGTTACTCCATCTAAGTCCATAGTACTCATTATTGTGGTCTCGAGTGATATACCAAGCCAAGTTCTAAAGTCCACTACATCACCGGCACACTCATAATTTTGTAGAATTTTTGGTAAACGTTTGGAAATAGAATAGGCTTAATTCTCACAATTTGACATTAAAGGTTATTTGTATGCGAGGTCATGTAACTAGTAATTTTTACAAAAGTATGCTAAAAGTTTTTTTCAATTTGGCATAATTTTAAGCATATAGCATATTATTTTTAAAAAGAAGGACAAGTAGGCATTCTAATTCTCCATCCCCCCACTTAAATTATACAACGTCCTCGTTGTATAGATAAAACATTTAAAAAAATGGAAAATAGAATTAGAACGAGGAACTCCCCTAATATTTTGCTTAGGATGATTCTCCAATTTGAGTTCTTTAGCAAAAGTGTGTTGAAGAGGCGTTAGAATGCCCGTATAAGTTCAACACACATCTTTTTTAGAGCATACCAAATCGTCGATTTCTTTACAACAAGGTCCTGCATAAAAGTTTAGAAGACAAAACGTGCAATTCCTATCTCGGTTTTTTTACAATGGTTACAATGCAGAAAAATAAACA
>BQNB010060843.1:0-36756 GCA_026074375.1 Tanacetum coccineum
TGTGTTCTACACGTGACCATTTATTCCGCTGCGTACTCGTGTTAATTTAATTGTTAATTAGATCATAAAACCCAACAAATAGGCCCATTAGACCTCAAGGACCATTTGTGTAACTTTTGAAACTTGAGAGATTGGATTTAAACTTTTAAGATTTTGTCTTCTAGTGTTGACTTTGACTTTGGCTTGATTTCCCGTCTTCTTTTGTGCTCTTCCGTTCCTCGTGTCCGTGTTTGCCCATTTTTTGACGGTTTTCATGTGATTTTTGTCTTATCCATACTTGCATACACAAAACACAAAAACAAGCATATCTTTGCCATTTTTAGTATGTTTTTGGTCATTTTAGGGTCATTTTTTGTGTTAACGGATATGCGTATTTTACACCTATCAATCCCCATCGAAACTATTGATTGCCCTTTGGCAGAATAATTGTCCTACATTACCATATTCTTCTAGCTCATTTAGGACTTCACCATCATCAGAATCATCATCCGAATCTAGAAAAGGAGAAACAAGTGGTGTATCTACCGATTCGTTATTGGGCTCAAGGTCATCTACATCAATTTCATTAGGTTGTTGTGTGAAACCGTTAAGGAATTGGTCAATGTTCTCTAGGCGAGAATCGATGTAGGTCGAGATTACCTATAGCTCGTTGAGCTCTTGGACAACCTGTGCACGAACCGTAGTTGGTAGGACAGGTGGGTTATTAGTCGGTGGTGGATTCGCGTTCTCCATAATGAAGAATGGAATAGTCAATGAAAATTACAAAACAAACAAACAAAGAAGATATAGACTATGAGAAAGCTAATATACTAAAAATAAAATCTCACTTGAAAGGATTTAAGCGAGTAGACCTAAGTTAAACAATGGTCGAAACCTAACTATTCCCCGGCAGCGAGGCCAAAAACTTGATGCGGTTTTGTAACTAGCAAGGAGTTTTACAATCCCCTAGGCAGAGTACCTAACCGTTGTAGTGTAGTAAGGCAAGACTCGGGGGTTGTTATCGTTCTATAGGGGAATAGGTTGGGAAGGCTCGAATATAATCTAACAAAGGTCTACGAGATAAAGAGAAGATTCTTTTTATATTTTTATGTTTTTACAAAACTAAGTAAATATCATGGTTTGAGAGGTTGGTTTGTTTTCACTAATTAAACTGATAATAATAAAATACATCTAAACTACTTTGGTGATAACTTATATAATAAACGAACGTATTTACTTAATCATGCATTACTCCTCAGATTGCTTCTCCTAATCCTGTTGCTTTGTCACACTTGTGATGATCTGTGTAAGTATTTTCTAAGTCATGAACGAATTACTAGAACCCGTTGTCTACGTAATATTCCGTTAAGGCAACGCACAAGTAAGGTAGTATGAAAACTATTACAAGGCCCCTAAGAGTATATTAAATGCATTTGAAATATCTTAAGAGGGATCAATCATATTAAGGGTAAGGTAGTATGAAGATTATTACCGATGTTATCCTTTCTACACACTCGCGTTTCCCTAGACGTCTATGTCAATTTAATATATTATGGCTAGTTTTCTAAAGCCTAACGCGCACATCCATCACAAGAAGAAACATTAAAAGGATCTACAATCTAAGTTTCATGCAATCATAAGTAAATACTAATGGATCTAACCTAGCATGTTATAAGAACGTAAAGAACACAAATCAATCAAACAATACATAGACATTTTGAAAGATTAAAGGGATAAATGAACTTTACTTGATTAAAACATGAATTAAAGACTGTTACAATAGGGTTTTGAGGCCTTAAAGACGGCCTAAAAAGTTGTCAAACTCGAATATAAAAGTTAGGGTTCGTCTCCCAAAAGTTACACACTTAAAACCCTAAAATAGGTTTTGTATATATAGGAAAAGCGGCGCGATGACGTCGTGTTGAAATCGTGACCCCGTCGCCACGTAGAATCTTCTAGAGCCACTTTAAGTCGGCTACGTCCTGACGCCGTCGCCAAATCCATGACGCCGTCACTTTGAAAATCCTGACGCCGTCGCTTGAAGTTTGCAACACCGTCTCCACGCTCTGTTTGCACAATTCTTCAAGATAAATGGTGTAGAGTCGTAGTCTTGTCCTTTTTTTTCTCCAAATGAGCCCAAGTCACGTGTATTTTCTCCAAATGTCATCCAAGTGCTAAAACCATGAAAATAAACGATTAAGCACATAATCTGGGCATATTTGCATGATTTAGGAGGTTAAATAACCTCGAAAAAGTGTATAAAATAACACCTCATCATGCTTTCAAAAAAAAGCAAAAATCAATAATTTTTTGGCTTATTTATGTAATTAACTCTATCTTAAAGAACTTGAATTAGTAACTGAGTCTCACTTTCTTCCCAGAAATATTTTTTCTACGACTTTAGGATCTTTCCATACTAACATAAATTATTATCATTAGAGGTAACTTAAGTTATAAAAGCATTAGCAATGTTTAAAGTAAAATAACTCGTTGTTCTAAAGTTAGAGCGGATTGATAAAATGGTGTGGGGTGAGTCGTGGGACTAGACTGATAAGCTGGTGAAGGACGAGTCGTAGGACTAGATTGATAAGCTGGTGACGGATGTGTTGTAGGATAAAATTGGTAAGTCGATGAAGGAGTAGGAGCATATTGATAAGCGGGTGAAGGATCAAGGATGTGCTACTCTGACCAATATGCTTATGAATAATGTGTTGTATGAGCCATAGAACTCATGTGTTAAGCCTGCACAAATAAACCATAGATAATAAAAATTCAGCTCATAAAAATGTTTCACAACCAATCTATAAAATGGGCTCGACTAATCAAGATATAAAATCAACCATGAAAGCCTACTATCACCAAAATTCATAGTACCCAATTTCTTATTGTATGTAATATGTATTAAGTCGCTATGTACACCAACAACACTTTGATTGGCTTACTAGGCTTCCCTCAAAGACAAAGAAGGTTGATGATCTATTTCAGTGGCTGTGTAAAAATCCACACGGATAAGCTATCGACTTAAGCATTTTATAAGATAAATCATTCATAAAATGTAGCAAAAGAAGTCTACTCATATAAAGATTAAAGGTAGATGCAAACACAAATAAATAACTTTTAAACATGATGCTAAACTTCTACTAGAATTTGATCAAACATGTAATGTACAATTCATATAAAATTTGATAAGCTTCAGTCAACATAGTCGAGGAAATTTCAAAACACTAGTAATAAATTATAGGAAAAAAACAACCCAATTTACATACCATTATGGATATGAGTTACGATTCTTGGATGACCAAATAGCTTCTCCTTTATATATATAACATATGAAGAATTGATATCAAAATGCATTATAAAAGAAAACTCAAATCTCATGATTTGCTTAATTGTGATAAATAAAAACAAAAAATCCAAACAGTTGATGATATACATAGGAAAAAAATACTCACCAAAAGCGTAACAAATGAAAGAAGACAATAAACCATATGAGTGAAAAGTCTACTTTGTAGGAAGAGAATGAAAATGGTGGGAGAAAAATAAGAGAAAACTGGAAGAGATTGTGGCAAGTGGGGTTGTGTCAGTATAATCCAGGCTTCTTTGGTAGGGTTTGTGGATCTCATCTTATTATAATATTAAGTTTGTACAAAAGTGGAAACAAATGCAATAATCTGATCATCAACCTGGTTACCGGGTGACATTCAGTTTGTAGACCCAATCTGCCACATGTCACGTTAAGATTGGCTATTAATATATTTTTTTAATTGGTTGAGTTGTATTGGTTGGGTTGTTGATAAATGGTAGAAAAGTTAAGATTTGTTGTATGTATTAGTTGTATAGTATATGTGAAGAAATAAGAAAATAATATTTTATTTTAAAAAAGTTTTGGTTGTAATAGATTGTTGATAAACATACTTTGTATTTTTTTATTGCCTTTCCTTATTTCAATTTAAGAAAATCCTCTTTTTTACCAGAGAGAACTCGATTTGAAGCTTTCATTCCACTTCGGGTGGTTTGATTTAGATTGAGTCCTAATTATAAATGCTATGAATATTAACCAAATACGCTAAGACTTATCCTTTGGGTTAATATCTTATATGATATAAGATACAGTTTCCACATTCAATGTGGCTGTATTAATGATGCACAAAACCAAGTTTTCTATGCCTAATCCGTGAGTTAGAGCACCATGAATGTATATCGGTTGCAGAATACCAAACGGCTGGTTTCCAGTCTTAATGGTTCGGTTATGAAGACTTTAAGTGTGACTTTTTAGTTGATTTTTGAAGATTATAAATAGCAAACAACCATCATCTTCACCACCATCATTTGTTGTGGTTTAGTACAAGGAAGACACCAGCGATTCATAACCAAAACTTCAAGAACAACTATTACCAAAACCAAATCGATACAACCCATATCACACCTCATAAGATGTAGAGCAATATCTTGAAGCTCAAAGTTTAAAGAGTAATATCTTTGATTCCTTTTTTGGGTTACAACAAATTACCCGTGACCATATAATGATCTTGAAGCCACTGTCCTTCACCAAACGAACAAAAAGTATAGAACTTCGTGTTTGTTCTGGTCATGAAGAAGAAAGAAATAAGTTTGTATTGTGATAAGAGAGAAGAGATTTTTTGTTGATGAGGTTTGATACGATGAGATCTGCTTTTGATTTTTAGAGTGCTATGGAATAAGTTTTTGTGGCTGCGTTTGATGTGTGTGGCTGGGATAAGATATGAGTGAGATTTGGGTTGATACTGACAAAAGTATTACGGATAATCAGTGTTATATATCTAATTTTACAAAGGTTATAGTACTTGGGCCTGCCATCTGAAATTTCAATTTCTTTGGGCCACACTGTTATCCGAATACATGCATCATTAATAAAAGAATTCTAATATTGTGTTTAGTTTGTTAAAATGATGAAAAAGAAAAAAAGGCACGTGGGATGCTACAAGCCTACAATTTGGGTTCATATTTTGCCATAAACTTATTGATTTAGTGTGTTGAAGTCACTGACAAAAAAATTTTATTAGTATTGTAGTATTATATATATATACAAAAGGCGGACGACCCGGCCCACGGGTCACATTAAATTTTTTGACCCGGCCTCACCCCCACATTAATGAAAGTTTTTTTTTTTAGTTACTTCTTTCTTTTTTTATCATTTTTTTTTTCTGAAATTTTTTTTAAAATAAAACTTCTTTTTTTCTCGGAATACCCTCTCGCGCTGTTTGAGTCATCGATCTGTTTTTTTATGAATAAAACTTTAAGTTTCTTCAAACCTCGCGCTCCGCTAAGCGTCCCGTTCTATTTTTCCTTCAAAAAATTTTTAAAATAAAATTTTCCATTTTTTTTTCCTCGGAATACCCTCTCGCACTGTTGGAGTCATCGGTATGTTTTTTTATGAATATTTTTTTTTTAACAGTTAGCTTTTTTTTACCATTTTTTTTCCTTTTTTTTTCTCAAAAAGTTTTTAAAATAAAACTTTCCTTTTTTTCTCTCGGAATACCCTCTCGCGCTGTTTTAGTCATCGGTCTGTTTTTTTATGAATAAAACTTTAAGTTTCCTCAAACCTCGCGCTCCGCTAAGCGTCCCGTTCTTTTTTTCCCTCAAAAAATTTTTAAAATAAAATTTTCCTTTTTTTTTCCTCGGAATACCCTCTCGCACTGTTGGAGTCATCGGTATGTTTTTTTATGAATATTTTTTTTTAACAGTTAGTTTTTTTTTTACCAGTTTTTTTTCCTTTTTTTTTCTCAAAAAGTTTTTAAAATAAAACTTTCCTTTTTTTCCTTTTTTTTTTAGAAAAAAAAAATGTTTTCCTTTTTTTATTTACGAAATAGCCCCTCAAATATTTACGAAATACTCCCTCGCACTATGTGTTAAATTACGAAAACTACCCTCATTTTAATTTTTTTTTATAAAATACCCCTTTCCCCACTAGCGGTCGACCGTTAGTTTTTTTTAGAATGCACCAAAACAGTGCTTGAAATCGGTCGTTACTTAACGACCTTTAATTTATTTTTTTTACAAAAATATACCTTCTAACACGTCCAACCAAAAACACCGGCCGCCAAACATCCCGCAGCAGAGCGCGGGTGAACCTAACTTGTTAGGTTACATTTAGCAAAAATATTTAACAATCATCATTAATGTGTCGTGTAACATGTTAATCCACATCATTACATTAATTGTATTTATTGTCAAGAGCTTAAAAGGTTTGTCCAAAAGCTCAAGGCATCCACAATGGGAGGTTTATGAAAAGATTTAAAACTCATGAAAATGTATATCTTTTGTTTTAACCATAGTGAGCTTATAGTTTATATCTATGTGGCATGAAGAGGTCTAAGATCCTAGACCTATTCATAATTTAATGCATGTGTTATGGTTGAACATTTCATATTATTGTAAAAGGTTTATATATAGTGGTATGAGGTTTATACTATCAAAAGCTTTATAAGTTTATGACTTGACATTTTATAAACCTATTGAAAAATTTCATCTTTGTGGATGCTCTTATTTTATTAAATATGGATATAGATATGATTTCGACACTAATTAGGCGGTGTGTCATCTAAAAAGAAGTTGATTAGATGACAATGAATTGTGACAGAAAGTTTCCTTTTTCCCTCATTTACTTGACACAGTTTTGGTTTATGTTATCCATATTTTCCACGTAGTCATGCAGTTTTTTTTTGTCCTTCGAAGTCAGAATTCTAGCATAAACTCAAAGGAGTTGTAGCCTAGCTTTACAATTACGATGTATTTATATTGTATATTAATTACTACATAATGCTTTTAATTTTCTATTACAATAATAATAAATATATACAATGGGATTGTTTTGATTATTTTAATGTTAAAAATATTATTAAAAAAATAAATCGGTTAAAACTTGGATTCTCAACCCTGCGTGTTCCTCTCACAAAAACACAACCCGCCCAAACCCATTTGACTATTTTATTATAAACCCTGACTTTTCTTTAATCCCACTCAACCTCCCCACCGCTCCATTATTTGTTCCAGCTTCATTATTTCATCATCTTCTTCTTAAAACCACACAAACAACACTCAAAAATGTTTATATAATGTGGGTCTACTTTATAATTTTATGTTAGTGTATTGTTGATTGGTTTTATTTGATTTTTTGGATGGCATCTTCATTTTTTTTGTTTTTTCTTGAGATTTAATTCATTCTTCTTTTGTTATAACAGATTTTGAAATTTTACATTGGATTTCTGTTGTTACCACCGCAATGGAGCCGACACCAAAGCTTTTGAGGATTATTTGGGGTGAGTTTCGACTTAAATATTCAAGTTATTAGGCCTTTGTATTATGTGAATGAGTTTAGTATGTTTTTTGTTTATAAAATTTAGTTTTTGATTTTTTTTTCTATTGTTTTATTTTGGTATGGATTTGTTAAAAGTGATATGATTTTGTTTGTAGTTAGGCTTTTAGAGGAATAGGGTACTGATCAGTGGTTGGTTGCACCCATTGGCTTATTTGCATGCTCAACATTATTGGTCGGTATGATGGCTTATGTGGTTTTAGATTGTAGGCGACGAATGAGTCCACCGTGTTTGGAGAACGAAAGAAAAAAAAATTGTTTTCTTATAAAGACAACAAAAGAAAAAAAATGTAAACCCCACACTTAAACCAATTGTTCCTGACATGATTGTGTGTGTGCTTATAGTTTTTCCATCGATTCATCCAAATTACAATAAAAAAAGTAGAATGTAAGCTACACATATCTACAAACCGAGCAATGTATGAAAGTTCAAATATATTAGTAGTTCGCAGTTATAGCATTTCTCGCACTGATTTCATTATGTTTAAATTTAGCTGAAACCAAGTCAAAATGCTTCCCGGTGATCTTTATTTACAGCTTGAATGATTAATGTAGGTTGTATATCCTTATATTGGATGCCATAGTTGATCTGAAGGAAAAAATATGGTTCTAGCCGTGCTGCAAATTCTGAATACCTTCAGGTAGTTCCATTTGTAATCTCGACATTAATAAGAACTTATTACATGAGAAGCATTCAGTGCCTCCAAACGTTATGAAACTGTTGCATCAGCTTTGTACCTCTTTTAGTGTCACCCCTGATACAATATTTTTTCTTTTGGGGTGTGGGGGTGGGCTGGGTAACGTGAGTCCAACAGGTTTGGATAAAAATGGGTCATTTTCAAACCGGTACAAATGATGGATTGATCCACTTCTTTTTGGCACTTTTTAATAAGATTGGTTGGTCTTTGTTTTTTAGTAACTTCTAATTATTTAATAATCTTATAGAACTTTGAGAATGCAAGTTAACTAAAGTATGTGGTTTTTGGGCAACTTTAAAAACTGAGAATGTATTCGCAGAATTTTCAGAATATATTTGTGATTAAAAAAAACTAATACTTCCGATACCCACAACTCATAGATGCTGAAGCCGTTGCTCACATCCCATTAGACTCTCTTACAATAGGGAACCGAGGACTCGGAAAGATAAAGAGGTACTCACACATTTTTACTCTAAGCATTTGGTTGACGGTTAAATGTCTAATTAAAACACCCTTTAACTTGGTAATCATGGGTGCAATAAGTATAAATAAACAAAAACTATTATTTACAATTAGAACTTTTGAAACAAACATTGAACATAAGATTCTTGACCATTGTAACCTATTTTTTTGTATTTGCAGATTATGGGCAGTGTGAGCAACCCCGTTGTGAATAGCAGTTCGTGCCCTATAACTGTTGTGAAGGACCATTCAGTTTAATTTTGGTATCTGATGGGCTGGTTGTATTTCATGAGACTATACTACGTACTCTGTACTTATAACAGTTTGTTGTTCATAAGGTGATATTTGAACTGCTATCAATTTTTACGCATTTATGTAGTTCAACCTGCTTTCTAATAACAATATAACATTGTGTTATTTCGTTACAGGTTCAGCTATGGCAGAAGATTAAACAAGAGGAGGAGCAATATGGTTTTCATGTTAGTCCTTTGGAAGCGACTGCTGGCCACGTTGAAGGCACTTATTTTTTATATTCCTTCTAACAATGGCTATAGTGTCTTATAATTTACGTTGGAACCTGTGGATGTGTTCTGCAAGAAAAAATACACCTGACTTTGATGGTATTTGTCCCGCCTTTATTTAGGAGGTTACTTCTTTTGTTTGAAATCTATTTATATTTTTTTCTATCTTGGGTTTGATTCCCTTTTTTGTATTTTTACTTTGTTTTTTATAAACTTTGTGTCAGGTCATTATTGGAACAACCAAACCTAGAACGGCAAAAGAAAAACACACGAGCTCTGAAGTGCATCATCGAGCTGATTCTGGGAGTGTACCTGCGTGTGTGCCTACGAGATTTAGCTTTTGGGTATTTATTTACCATCATTTGCAGATATGGTTGTCTTGCTTCAGTTATATACATCAAAGCTCAAATTTATCCATAGTCATGTAAGAAATGAGAAGGTTAGTAAGCAAGGTACTGACGTTTCGATAATATATATGGAATTCACTCATATATCAATCTGTTTTCATGTGGTTTTTTTGAATTAGATTCCTTTTTAATTAACTCTATCCTTATTAATACTGAATTGCGGGTCGCCTTTTTGAGTGGAAAGTCGAAAAGGAGGATTATATATGCACATTATAAGCGGTGTTTCAGAAAAGAAACCATTTGAAGGGATTTGACATTCAGTTGGCTGAAGACGAATTGGTTCACGCCATAAGAGTCCGAGTCGCCTACTATATTTAATCTTCCCAAGAATTCTTATTCCACTCGCTTTTCGTGGCCTCCAGTTTCCACTTGCTTTTCTTAGATACGCCTCAGTGGCTGCTTTTGAGTGGCGAGAGGCTGCAGGTGTACATTATTGGACGTGACGGCACTTACAAAGGAGTATCTGCCATTTACAAGGTGATCTTCTTTTTAATGGTTATTTATTTTAGTTAGCTTGCTCAATTTTATTTCTTTTAAATGTTACTAATTTGTTAAATGCATTAGGCTAAACTTCCACCCGTTTGACATATTCTCTTTTTAGCAAAAGGTAAAATTATTCGAGCCGTTTGATATTCATAAAACATATTTCAAACCCACGCATTTATGAGTAAAGGGATTGAAATTACTATATCAGTCGTGCTTAAGATGCTCTCATATCACATTCTTTCATGTCCACCTCCATCATAACAAATTCTTTTGTGGCAAATTCGTTCGTATGAACTTCTTTTAAAGCTTCACTACGTGCATAAACCGCATCATTATATAAATGAAAGGTCGCGCTATCTTTTTGAAGCTTTCTTTCTGCACTTGCTGTCTAAACAACCCGTTAAACAATTTCTATTTAGAATTTGAGATCTTATACTTTGTTCAAATAGCCTCTTTACATGAGTATTCGTCAATCGCATATGTGTTCTTTGTGTCGATTGTTTGTTTTTTGGGTTGAAACAGTGGATATACAAACTCAAACTACCCAAAATTGACTAAGCTATACGAAAAGTATAGAGCTAAAGGTACACTTTTCCCTCCATTTATGTAGAAGTATGAGATTGTTTGTTTTGCGTGTTTTAACTGCTTATGTGAATCTGTTTATTTTTCCTTTTAAATTCTTAAATAAGCAAAGTTGCCTGATTTGTATGTTAGTATCTGATTATTATGTTTTGTTGCAACAAAAGCAATTTCATCTGATTATTGCGTTGTGTTGCTACAGATGAAAATCCAAACACTATACCTTGCATTGTGTTCAGTTACAACTGATTATTTGATTGTGCTTATTTTTTAGAGGCGTAAGCAACTATAATAACCAGTCCCAAACACCCCTAAATTTGTATTCTTTTATACATAGAGGAAGAAAGTTTAGCAGACAGCTTTATTAGCCAATATACTAGCTTTACGAAAGAGTACCTATGTATAGGTTAGCGTTTAACTTGAATATCTTAAAAAAATATTGAATTGGTGCAAAATGAATTTAAAATATTAAATGTTACATATCATAATGCATTCTAGGACAAGAAAGTTGTTATGCTATGGAAATCGGAATGGAGGGATGTATTATTATCCTAGCAGGCTCAACCATCCATATGCCTTTGAAACCAATACCATGAAGATCATCTGCTAGAGATTTTGGACTAAGAAAATTCTCCTATAACAATTTAAAAATGCATTAGATGAAAAATGAGATGCATTCCAATTCAAGACATATATACCTGATCAAAGAAATTAATTATTAACCAAGATATGCGAACAATGTTTTTTTAGCTTTTGGGCCTGCTTTAAGTTTGCTGAAATAAATTGTGCAGAAGATGAACTCAACTGAAAGTGATTGAAGCTGAAAAGCAAAGCAAATATGCTGAAGGAAGTTATCTCACATAGAGCAGAGAAGAAACAAGAAGCAACAAGGCTGCCTTTCTCTCTTGAACATTCCATGTCGGGCTACAAAGAATTTTTAGTTGGTTTTTATAGTATTTGAGCATTATGTCTACAACTTAATATCTGTACAAAGGAAAATGTTTCGGATACTGAAGAGTGAGGTCATTTGGATTAGAAAACATTGTTTTTGAAAACAAACGACTCGATAGAAAATGCACCAAATGAATTCGTCGATTTCGAACGCCCCGCAGCGGAGCGCGGGCCTACCACCTCGTTTTATTACAATTGAGCCATTATGAATGGTTCTTTTATTATATATTTTATATTTTTATATGTTAGTCACCGTCCTATATTATTACGTGAATCTACTCATGACTATGGACTTATTCCGTTTCGATTTTTTCATTATTGGCTGGAAATGAAGGGTTTTGAGAACTTTGTTAATAAGGTGTGGCGTGAAGCTCCGGTAGATAATTCTAATGCTATGATCAACATGATGAACAAGTTGAAATATCTAAAAAAGAAACGTGTTTGGAATGGCATGAGACAAAGTCCGAAAACTCGAAAACATGTGCTGAAACAGGAGCTCGCTGATTTGGAGATGATCATTGACAAAGGAGATGCGTCGTCTGATACTTTGCATAAACGTGCGGAGGTTGTAAAATCGATTCAAGAGGTGGATAAATTGTGTGCAATGGAGGCGTCTCAAAAAGCAAAAATCAAAAATCAAATGGGCAATTGAAGGCGACGAGAACTCAAAATATTACCATGGTATTCTTAATAAGAAACGAAACCAACTTTCTATACGAGGGGTTCTGGTGGAAGGAGATTGGGTGGAAAATCCTAATATGGTTAAAAATGAGTTCCTTAATCATTTCAAGAATCGTTTTGATAGACCTAAATCTGTTCGGCCGATGCTTAATATGGAGTTTCCTCATCATCTGAATTCAATGCAACAACTGGATTTGGAAGCCGAAGTGTCAAATGAAGAGATTAAAAAGGCGGTTTGGGATTGTGGTGTTGATAAATCTCCGGGGCCGGATGGATTCACATTTGGTTTTTATAAAAGGTTTTGGAGTTTAATAGAAAAAGATGTGTTGGCGGCGGTGAAATATTTCTTTCATTACAGTCGCATTCCAAAAGGGTGTAATTCATCTTTCATAGCGTTGATTCCGAAGACTCCCGAAGCAAAAATGGTGAAGGATTTCAGACCGATTAGTCTTATTGGGAGCCTTTATAAAATAATTGCCAAAATTTTGGCTAATCGTCTTGTGGTGGTGCTTGGAGATATTGTTAATGAGGTGCAATCGGCTTTTGTTGCGGATAGGCAAATTCTTGACGGACCATTTATACTTAATGAGGTTTTGCAGTGGTGTAAGTTGAAGAAAAAACATTCATTTATTCTAAAAATTGACTTTGAAAAGGCTTATGATTCTGTTCGGTGGGATTACCTTGATGATGTCTTAAGAAAATTTGGTTTTGGTGAAAAATGGTGTGGTTGGATTCAAGAATGTCTTCGATCTTCTTGGGGATCGGTTTTAGTGAATGGAAGCCCTACGGAGGAATTTCAGTTTTTTAAGGGCCTTAAACAAGGTGATCCTCTTTCTCCGTTTATTTTTATTTTGGTTATGGAGAGTCTTCACATTTCTTTTAAAAGAGTTGTGGATGCGGGCATGTTTAACGGCATTGTGCTTAATTCGGTTATGCATCTTTCTCATATGTTCTATGCGGACGATGCGGTGTTTATGGGGCAATGGAGTACTAAGAATATTGATACGATTATATATGTGTTGAAATGTTTTCATCGTGCTTCAGGTCTTAGTATTAATTTAAGCAAGAGTAAGTTATTGGGTGTTGTGGTGAGTGAAGATAGGGTGGTGCAAGCTGCAAATAGAATTGGTTGTGGTGTCCTTAAGGCTCCTTTTGCTTATTTAGGTTCGAAAGTTGGGGGAAATATGTCTCGGATTAAATCTTGGGATGAGATTGTGGATAAAATGGTAGATCGTCTTTCAAAATGGAAGATGAAAACATTATCGATAGGTGGTCGTTTAACCCTTCTCAAGGCGGTTCTAGGATCCATGCCTATTTATCATATGTCTATATTCAAGGTGCCAATGAAAGTCCTTCAACGCATGGAATCAATTCGAAGTCGGTTTTTTAGTGGTGTCGATTTAAATAGTAAAAAATCGATATGGGTGAAATGGAGTAAGGTTTTGTGTTCTAAAGAGAAAGGTGGCCTTGGTGTTTCTAGTTTATATGCGCTTAATAGAGCTCTTATGTGTAAATGGGTTTGGCGGTTTACAACTCAAAAGAACTTGTTATGGACTAGGGTTATTAAAGCTATTCATGGCGAAGATGGGAAAAATGGTAGCGGATTCAAGGTTGGTTACAAGTCCATTTGGCGAAGCATTCTCCAGGAGGTGGAAACATTGAAGATAAAAGGTATACACTTAAATAATTTTATGCAGAAAAAGCTTGGCAATGGTGCGGATACTTATTTTTGGGAGGATTTGTGGCATGGAGACATGGTTTTGAAACAAAGATATCCTAGGCTTTATGCGCTGGAAGTGAAGAAGACTGTCGATGTGGCTTCTAAACTGTCACAGGAGAACTTGACCTGGTCTTTTCGTCGTGCTCCTAGAAGCGGAGTGGAACAAGATCAGTTGACGGATTTGACGACTTACGTGGAAGGTGTTGTTCTTGGTGTCACGCCTGATAGGTGGTATTGGACGCTTGATGGTTCGGGTGAGTTCTCGGTAGCTTCGGCTAGAAAGGTTATTGATGATAACAGGTTTCCGGAAGTGTCTACTCAAACTCGATGGATAAAAGCGGTGCCAATCAAGGTTAACATTCATGCGTGGAAGGTGAGAATGGATTGTTTGCCTACCCGTCTTAATATATCCCGGAGAGGTATAGATATTCCGTCTATTCTTTGTCCCGTTTGTGGTAGCGTCACGGAATCGTCAAGTCATTTATTTTTTGATTGCCTTGTTGCAAAAGATAATTTTCGCAAGATTTGCCGTTGGTGGGAGGTGGATTTCATGGAAGTGCATACGTTCGATGAATGGGTTTCTTGGATCGTAAATCTTCGGATTCCTATCAAGCATAAAAGGTTGTTAGAAGGGGTGTGTTTCGGGTTGTGGTGGCTAATTTGGGCTTATCGTAATAAGTGTGTCTTTGGTGTGGTTTCTCCTTTTAAGGCGGATATTTTTTATGATGTTGTGTCGTATTCTTTTTATTGGAGTCGGTTTAGATGTAATGTGTCGTTTAGTTGGGTTGATTGGCTAAAAAATCCTCATCTTGTAACTTTGTAATTTTTCTAGCTTCTTGCTAGTTTTTAATAAAGTGTTGTTAAAAAAAATTATTATCATTTTGATATGTGTTGAATTGAAATATGAAGTAATTATTTTAGTAACCCATTAATTGGATCTTAATAACTTGCTAATGATTTACATGGGACGTCCGTATATACAACTTAATAGCCAAACCATCGTCGCTATAACCTAAGAGATGGTTGTGGCTAGGGGTGAGCAGAAAAAATCGAAAATAATGAAGACTGCAACATGAAGTTCCTTAGAGCTTTACCACCTTCTTGGTCACATGAGTGGCATGCACCTTAAACAAAGGGTTGGTCTTTTGATTTCTTAAGCTCTTGATGATTTGTATAACAAGCTCTTAGGACAATTGAGTAGTGTGAAGGGTGGGTTCCAGCTATGGTTCACAGAGTTTCTATGCTGACTCCCACACAACTCCAGCTTTCATTAGTGCTGCTTAGCATTAATTCTAAGTGGTCAAAATTGCTGATCTCCAATGTCAACCTTCTTCTGTTACGTTATACACTACCTTCTTCTCTGCTGTTACTTCAGGCAATGTTCTTGAAATGTTCTTACTCTTTGTTGCTGAAAGTGATCCACAACAACTGATCCATATGAAGACTTTGACCAAATTGGCAGGTTGGATTTGGAAGAACTTTGACAATCAAATGGCAGTTGGCAATGCTTTCTGTGTCTGAATCAATAGATTTGAAAAAGATGGCTGGTAGAAAATTCAAGTTTTAATAACAAAGATGCTTGCCAAGGTTGATAAAAAGAGGTAGCTGCTATCATAAGTTCAGAGTTGGGACATTTTTGCAAGAGGAATGTTACAGGGAGAAGGTGGATTCAAAGAAAAGTGTATTCATCAATTTAAGATCAAAGAACTGGTTTAAATCAGAAGAACCAAAGGCGTTGGTTTTGTCAGTGTTGATTCATTGTTAATTGGTCAGACCACCAAAATTGAGGTTGGAGAAAGGTGCTTCTGAAGTCTATGGGATGATTGCAGGATATGGGGATGATGCTGTTATTCCTGCTGTTGATGCTGCTGATGGAGTTAGTGCTGATGATATTTTTGCTGATGGTGTGTTTGTTGCTACTGGTAATGGTTTTGATGGTGTTTCTGTTGCTGCTGGTGTTGGTGCTGATGATGTTTCTGTTACTTCTAGTGATGCAACTGATGCTGAAACTCAATTTGCACTTATGGGGTTATCCCCTCAGGTACAATCTTGTCCTTTTGGTTGTAATAATATGTATACAGAACTTAAAAAGGATTTTGATAATCTAGAAGTGCAATATAAAGAGTGTTTTATCCAAGTACAAGCATACAAAAGTTCACTTCAAAACTTAGAACAACAGAAATCTTGGTACCAAAATAATCAGTTAGCTTTGGAAGAGAAAATTAGAATCTTGACTGCAGACCTAAGCAACACCACCAACATGCTAAAATATACTGAAACATTGAATGAACAGGCTAACATTGATAAAATGAATAATCAGGTCAAACTTGAGGAGTCTAATGCAAGATTTGACAAATGGAAGGAATCTTCCAAAAACTTAGTCAAACTGATCAATAGTTCCATGTCCTCTAGATCAAAATTTGGTTTAGGATATGGAGACACTTTTGGATCAGATGAGGTGTTTGATCTCTCTGCACCTAGTATCTTTGACTCATGTCTTCAGGATGCTAAAGAGAAACCTCTATATGACTGGTTTGTCAAACCTGTTGGAATGCATGCTGTTCCTCCCCCTATAACAGGAACATTCATGCCTCCTTCCAACAAGCCTGACATTGATGATACACAGTTTACCTATGGTTCAAAGTCCAATAATTCTTCTGACACTAACTCTGTATCTAATGACTTTGTCTCTTGTGATAACAGTGACAAGTCTTCAGACTCAGAGACCACTGACTTTGCATCCTGTGTTTCAAGTGTCCAGACCTCAAGCTCAAAGACCAATGAACCCTTAGCCTCAGTCTCTAGTTCAGATGATTTGAAGAATTTCCACAAGACTGATAACCAAGGACCATGCAATATCACTCAAAGTCCTAGTTTTTCTTTTAAGGAGAATGTAAAAACTCCTAGGAATTTATGTAATAGGAATGGGTCAAACAATATTAGTCTGTGTAAAAACAAGTCTTTTGGTTCAAAGAAATGTTTTGTTTTGTGGTGTAATTTCATTTGATTCGATGATTATGTTTTTATGAGAATCTGTTGAGATTGAAATAATGCACTGTTGTGGAAATATGTTAGAACACAGTCCCTCATTTGTTCCTAGACCAGGCCTTGTACCTGTGATAGTAGGGAATAGAATCAACTTATGTTTCTGTGGTAGGCCATTTCCTGCTGGTTGGTATAATCCTACTGCTAGACCTATGACCAGACCAAAAAGCTATTATTTTCAACAGTTTAGTGGGCCTGGCTCATATAACCAAATGGATATGGACGGGGGAAGATGGGGAACTGCTGTTAAGACCTTAGCAGGTTGTTCTGCAATGTAACAGGGCCATATATGCATTGGGGATCTAAAAGAACAATGTGGATCTCAACTATCTACAGGTGTTTCCTCTAATTGTTCCACAAGGCAGGACCAAGTCAATATGCTTGGGTCTCCCTTGCATACTAATGTTGTACTTTCTTTTGGATTATGGTAGGACAATCCTCATACAAAATAAAGATTTAGGTATGTTGATAGTGGTTTGTTCCAGAAGCATGACAGGTAATAAGGAGAAATTGGCTGACTTTGTGAAGATTAAAGGAGGGACTGTCACTTTTGGAGGTGGAGATGGTAAAATCACAGAAAAGGCACCATTAGAACTTCAATTTCAATTTTGAGAATGTTCTTTATTTTTTATTATGTGGAAGAGCTTCAGAATTTTAATTTGTTCTCTGTGTCACAAATCTGTGATCTATACTACCAACAGCAACTCTGTGAGACTCCTCACTAGAAATGGTAGCATAAGCACTTCTCACATCAGGCAAAGTCTCTCTAGACAAAATAGAGCTTCTAATTTGCATATAAGAATCATCTAAGCCCATAAGAAATTGCATTAATTTCAACAACTGATTATGTTTCTTAAAACCTTCAGAAGCATTACAAACACATTTAGGCAACTCAATCATAGCATCATACTGTTTCCACAAAGCATTCAACTTATGATAATAATCAGCAATAGAAGAGCCATTCTGTTTAAGAGTATTAATTTGATTATGTAAACCAAACATTATTGATCCATCAACCTTGTCATAAGTTTCTTTTAATTCTTCCCAAACATGTTTAGCTCTTTTTAAAAAAATTTGACCCAAGAAAAGTTCCTCAGATATTGAATTCAAGATCCAACCCAAAACAATTGCATTCACCCTATCCCACTGTTTACCAAGAACCTCATCTGTATTAGATCTTTTACAAGAACCATCAATAAAACCAATCTTATTCTTTCCTTCTAAAGCCAAAAGCATAGCACATGACCATACTTGATAATTTTCAGTTCCCTTAAGTTTTATTGAAAGAATAGTAAGAGTAGTAGTATCATTAGGATGCAAGTGTAATGGATCACTAATATCTAGTTTACTTATTCTGGTAACAGAATCATGGATATCTTCATCATGATCAGAATTATTAGGAGAATTATGCTCAGAATTATGAACAGACATGATGACAAACAAAACTCAAATAGAAAGATAAAAACAAACAACCAAGAAAGAAAGAAAGAAGTTCTCAGGCTTTCACACCACTCAAGCTGGCAGATCAAGGGCAGACAGACTCAATTAACACTAATAAGAGAGAGAGATAAGAGGTGTTATAGAGCTTTTGAATGACAAGCAGCGGAAAGTAATACCAAACTGACTATCTTCTTGATTCACTTAGTCAAGAAGGATAGCAGATTAACCAGCAACAAACCACACCCAATCACCAAGATCCACAAAACCTTAATTCATCAAATTAGAGCAAATCAAACCCAGAACTTCCAAATCCAATGATTAAGCAATCTTAATCACCAACCAATCAACCAGAGAGAGTAGAATCACCAAGATCCACGAAACCCAAATTTTTTAAAATTAGAGTTTTTTGAAATTAACAATAGATCTGTGCAATTAAACCACAGATCTTACAAGAAAACAGTTTTAATTGAAAACTGAATGATTATTTTTGAAAAACCCCCAAATTTTATGAAACCCTAATTAATTTTTTTCCTTTAAAAAACGATTTCAGAGCACCATGGCTCTGATACCATGAAGAAATTATGAATCTTATTATAAAAAAACTACTCAAATCTCAATATGAGTAACAAATACAACTCAAAAGTAAAAAACTGATCTCAATCAGAAAACAATCAACCAAACTATCCACCACTGCTACTCAGTTGTGGATCTATTATCTAAATTGATAATAGTTCTATTACAACAATAACAAGATCAAGATCAAGATGATCTAACAAAACTAGGGTTTACAACTTTAGAGAGTGAGAGAGACGATTTTGGAGAGAGAGATATTCAGAAAAGTGAAGACCAAAGCTGGTCAATCGAGCTTATATAGAAGCTTGACCACCGACTTAGATCTTTGCAAACTTGGCAGCAATAACCCTCAATCTTTCATCCATTATCCATCTTCATCTAATACTTCTTATAAGACTAAACTGAAAAAAGACAATGACACAATAAGCCCCTCAACATATATGTTTACCTATTGAGACTAATATTCTCAATAATAATTAATCTGATTTAACAAAAGTGTTTTTAATTATGTTACACAGAATATGTTTTAAGATCGTAAGAAAACATGTACACTCTTATTAAAATAAAAATCAGATTATAATTATTAATAATTAACAGAAATTAAATAACAGTAAATAAAACAGACAGAATGGGGTAGAAGCAGAATACAGACACTATGAACGATAAATAAAGAAAACAGTAAAAGGTCGTGGAACGAGGCACGTGTTGGACACGCTTCCCTTAAAACAGATTCGCCGTCTGTCTCCCAGGGTACAACGTTCAAAGCTGTTGTACAGCCGGACCTGACAAACTTGCCTGAAATATCATGAAAAATCTTGCGTGTTTCTGATCGAATGATGCTGGAATATGGTAGCAGGAGAACTCCATCTTTTTGAATGTGTTAAACTCAATGAATTCGGGTTCAATTTATAGGCAATTCATGTCTTTGTCACCAAGACAGAATATTTGCTCCAAATTTAAACTGACATGCAAATCTTTTATTCCTAAAACATGATTTGCATATAATATATACACATACAATATTCTGTTAAGACTTCTTCATAAAGTCTAAATCTATTCCTAAAATAGATATACACAGAATATTCTAGAAAAGGAATCCCAGATTTTGTGTTTCTCGTGCCTCACTTTGAGACACGATATCTCATTCATATTAACTCTATTTTGGACATACTTTAGCTCGTTGCGAAGCTCTCTTCAAGGAGAACGCAAAACGACAAGCTAATATAAATATATATAACATATACATATATTAAATAATGTCCAATGTTTTCAAAAACACATTTTGCCAGACTATTTTTCCAACAGACACATTTTCGCCATGGAATTTGTGATGAATAAAAAGTTCAAGTTGTTTTTATGGAGTGGGTGAGTGGAATAAGGAAAGTGACAAATGATAGAATACCAAGATTGACCAATTTTGTCATATCGGACAAACGAGTAGGTTTTTTTTACGACAAATTCTTTACAACCTGCATTACCTATCTCACAAATATTATGTCAAATGTTTTCAATGAGACTTTAACCCATAACCTATAGGTTGATATACCACTCACATACCGCTAGGCCAAGAGGCCTTTAGTATGTAAATGGGAGGATTTACTCTCGCATTGCGGCGGGATATAAAATTAATTAACAATTAGTATTCGATTTCTTTAATCTTTAAATAACTACTTGTTAACGTCTTTACACGAGACAATTTTGTTTACTAATCTTGAAATTATAAAGAGTCTTTGTAAAGTGAGGTAACCAAAGAAGCATTTGTGTAACATAAACAATCTTTAAATTTAACTCAAGGACTGATACTGAAGTTAATGGGTAACTAAACAAACTACTTGTGTAAATCACCATCACTTCACGATTTATCTTCCACTCTGGCCAAATGGGCCGTCGATTCACCACACCAATGGACATCGCTTGTCTTACACTGCAACACAGTTGCTCCGTCGTTTTGCTATAGATTGTGTCAACAATCACCGTTCGCACAACAAAACTACAGTTGTTCGTTACCTTGGCTCTCTCCATAATTTATGTTCTTTTATTTGCTCGTAATTTTGGGATAGAACTTTAAGGAACTCTTTTCTTTTCTATTTATTAACGTGATTTTTTGGTTTTTTTCTTCTTTTTTTTATAGATCGCAATGTTTAAATTGTTATAACATGCAGTTTTCTTTTGAAAGTCTCGTAGATCCGCATTGTCGTTGCTGAAATAGTCATCGGATGCGGAGACGTAAAATCTCTCACACAACCAAAGAAATAGTGAGATCATTCCACTGTGGGTGATCTTCCTCCCTAACAATCATCATTAACTACATATCCAATCTTGTTAATCGATCATGAGAAAGCCTATAAACAGTGAGAGTCATTTCCTTTGTGATTGATTTCACTTATCGAGTTATTTCTCTATGTTTGATGATACAGGATCTATAGGGTTGTTGTTTTTGTATTTAGGGTTTGCTGTGTTTGTCGACGTTTTCCCCTTTTTTTGTTTTTTTCCAATTTAAATTTCCATTAAAAATCTAATCATATATCCTTTAAAATCCAAAGACCCAATACCCCTCGTTTTATAGGTTTTTTTGCTGTGATTTTTCTCAAAATTGGCGATATTCTCTTGGTTTTGATTATATGGGTTCGGTTGGATTTTGTTTCAGATTTTGATGAGGACAAAAGGAATAAAAGAATCTAAAACAAGAAGACTAATTCAGTCATGATGGGATTCATAGAAGACTTGAAGTCAAACAGTGCGTTATCTTATACATTTAATACAAGTCAAACAGCACGAATAATCTGATTGAGATTAATTAAAACAACTTGATAGTTTAATGCTAATTAGTTTCCTAATTATTTAGTCATCACATATTAAATACAATTGATACTAGGGTATTTTAATATAATTGTTGACCTGGTAATTAGGCTTCTTTGTAAGTCTTGATCTATCCGTATATTAAAGAGATCATAGACTTAGTTTAGTACATCCAAAAACTAGAGCTCTCAATGAGAGTCGTCTAGCAAAGGTGTGTCGTCGTGGTGCATAGCATAGTGATAGAAATGTGTTGTTTGAGTGGGTTTATACGTCCCACAAAATAGTTAGTTTATTAGTTAGTAATCCCAAATTATAGTTGGGGTAATAGGGAAACGTTCAATAAAGAAAACCTTGTGATAACTTTGATTGTGTTCTTTATTATTCCGCTGCTTGTTATCAATCATTGTTATTGTTCATCCTAGATATATAAGATCTAATCAATCTCGAGCTTTAAACGATTTTATCAGGGTTCTAAGAGAACTAAGGAGGATGATGTGCTGAAGATCTCCACGTCCGTGTTCGTGACTAATTTTTCTAAGCAAGCGAGTGCTAAGGATCTATGGAATGCGTGTAAACAATATGGGCATATGGTTGATGCGTTTATTCCTAACAAAAGATCAAAGGCTGGTAAGAGATTCGGATTTGTGCGTTTTATTAAAGTTTTTGATGTGGAGCGTTTGGTTGGTAATTTATGTACGGTGTGGATTGGTAGACATAGAATTCATGCTAATGCTGCTAGATTCCATATGCCTAAGGGTTCTACTAGTAGTCTTCAAACTCTGCTATGAAAGGAAAATAGATCAGAGATCTCATCAATTGGAGTACTTAAGGACAATGGGCAATAGGATGATGTACGTGCCTATGCGAATGTGGTAAAAATTCAGAGCCAAGGGAATGGGCGGAGAATGATAGCATAGCCAGTGTTGGTTTTAGTTGATTCTTGGTAATCACACATGATTACTCATGTTGTTTAAATGGATAAGGTGAAGGTGGTTGGAGTGTTAGAAAATCTAAAGGTGGCCATTGGGGAATGAAAGTTCACGATATTGTTTAAGATGCATGGTGGTTTGTGGGTTCATGAGTGCTTTGACTACGTGGAGGCCAAAGGAGAAGTTTTTGTTATATACAGGAGTATGTTCGTTGGTTCTCTCAGCTTAATCCAAACGTCTAGTGTATTCTTACCAGTTTGAACGTGTTACATGGTGGAAATGAGGGGGTATTCCTTTAAATGAGTGGATGAAAAATACTTTTTATTTCGAATTGCATCAAAGTGGGGAACCTTGTTAAATGTGGAGAACTTGGAGAAAGAAAATTACCATTGCAAAAGACTTTGTGTTCTCACTAAGAGTATGTTTCACACCCAATATTTGAATCTAGCATTTAAATTAAATGTATAGAAAGGTAAGACGCATTGGTGTTGCTGAGCCATAGAGATTTGGGTTGGACCAGTTTTGGTATGATCATAGAAATGATGAGAAAGTGGACGCAGACAATGAAGAATGTGAAGAAGTTTTTAAGAAGGATTTCGGTGAGAGTGATGAGGAGGTACAAGGGGAAAATGATGTTAGTAGGGTATCTGATACAGAGGTTGAGGAGGAGAATCCAAAATCCAAGGATGGTGTTGTTTCTAGTGAGCAAAATGGTAAATAATCAGAAGACCCGTTTAATATGTATTCTCTCCTTAATAAAGATAAGATGAAGAATAATAAGGAGGGCGAGCACAAGAGGTTTGGAGTACCCTCATGGTTTTTACACCAAGAGAGAATGATGTTGAAAAATGTTGAGATGGATGTAATTCATAAGGATAATTGATGATGGTGAAATCGTGAGATGTAAACAATTTACTGATGAGTAAATTTTAGCTCGGGGTTTAACACGTACAAAATGGCAGGTGGGGATCTATGGACTCGGATTCAGTTGTAGGAGAGTCTGAAGGTTCTCGGAAAAGGTGGTTCTATATTAATGTGGTGTGGAGAATTGGTTAAGGTGGGCCAATCTATGGGTATAATATGGACGGAGTTGTTGTGTATGAAGAATATTGAAGAGTTGCATGGGTGTTCGCAAGGAGTGGATGGTGTTTTCGGTATGAATATGTTGTCTTTAAATATCCCAGGTCTTAACCCAAAGTCTAAAATCAGTTTAAAAAGATTGGGTAAAAGTGAGTTGTTGTGTCGCGTCTAACTCAAGGTGCCATTTTCTTTACGTTGTAAGTAAACTAAATGGTAGTCTATTGATATTTGTTTGAAATCAAAAGATGATTTTTTTTACTGGGGTGTAACTTTGCGTTATGATTATGTTTCTTAAGTGCCTCGGGTTGGTAAATCAGGTGATTTATGTGGTTTGGAATTCTGTTATCGGCGTTTAAGAACTAGATTGTCACAGGCTTCAGATTATTTGTTATGATTCATGGAAATTAGGTGTATAATGGCAAAGAAATTACTTCTTATTATTTCGGTGTATGCCCGCAAAGATGTTGTCAGAAAAGAAAAAGTCTATGGATTTTTTATGTCACGTTATTGATAAGTGGAAGTTCAGTGATTATTCATGTGTGATTTTACTATGACGGTCCGTAATAAAAATGAGAGATTTGGAACTACTTTCCACTTGCATGGGGCGAATGCTTTTAATCTTTATCTCAAGGCGAATTTAGAGGAGGTTCCACTGGTGGATGTTCTGTTACATGTGTCACGGATGTCTGCTTCATTAGATGTGTAAAGCTTGATAGATTCTCTTTGTCCGAAAGCTTACTGAGTGATGTGTCTTTGATTTTATCGCCATTCACCCTAGATAGATTTTTATCAGACAACCTGTCCCTATATTATTACGTGAATTCTACTCATGACTATGGACCTATTCGTTTCAATTTTTTTCATTATTGGCTGGAATGGAGGTTTGAGAACTTTGTTAATGAGGTGTGGCGTGAAGCTCCGATAGATAATTCTAATGCTATGATCAACATGATAAACAAGTTGAAATATCTAAAAAAGAAGATACGTGTTTGGAATGGCATGAGACAAAGTCCAAAAACTCAAAAACATGTGCTGAAACAGGAGCTCGCTGATTTGGAGATGATCATTGACAAAGGAGATGCGTAGTCATGATAATTTTGAATAAAAGTGTTGGAGGTTGGTAAAACGATTCAAGAGGTGGGATACAATTAATGTGCAATGGTGGCGTCTCTGTCATAAAGTCAAAAATCGATAGAATGGTGTAATTTATAGGCGGACGGGTAGAACTCAAAATATAAATACCATGGTATTTCTTATAAGAAACGAAACCAACTTTTCTGAGGGGTTATGGTGGAGAGGAGATTGGGTGGTGATAATCCTTAATAAGGTTAAAAATGAGTTCCTTAATCATTTCAGGAAGCATTTTGATAGACCTAAATCTGTTCGGCGATGCTTAATATGGAGTTTCTTTTCATCTGAATTCAAATGAACAACTGGATTTGGAAGCCGAGAGTGTCAATGAAGATATTTAAAGGCGGTTTGGGATTTGTGGTGTTGATAAATCTCCGGGGCCGGATAGGATTCACATATTGGGTTTCTATAAAAGTTTTGGAGTTTAATATGATAAAGATGTGTGGGCGGCGGGTAAAATATTTCTTTCATTAAGTCGCCTTTCCAAAAGGGTTGTAATTGTCATCTTTCATAGCGTTGATTCCGAAGACTCCCGAGAGAAGCAAAAATGTGTGAAGATTTCAGACCGATTAGTAAGTATTGCGGAGCTTATAAATAATTGCCAAAATTTTGGCTATATCGTCTTGTGGTTTGTGCTTGGCGATATTGGTAATGAGGGTGCAATTCGCTTCTTTTTGTCTGCGGCATAGGAAAATTCTTGACTTACCATTTATACTTAATGTGGTTTTCAGTGGTGTAAGGTAGAAGAAAAAACATCATTTATTCTATAAAATTGACTTTGAAAATGCTTATTGATTATGTTCGGTGGGATTACCTTGATGATGTCTTAAGAAAATTTGGTTTTGGTGAAAAATGGTGTGGTTGGATTCAAGAATGTCTTCGATCTTCTTGGGGATCGGTTTTAGTGAATGGAAGCCCTACGGAGGAAGAGTTCAGTTTTGTTTATGGGCCTTAAACAAGGATGATCTCTCTTTCTCCGATTTATTTTTATTTTGGTTTATGGAGAGTCGGCACATTTCTTTTAAAAGAGTTTGGATGCGGGCTTGTTTAATTGGCATTGTGCTTAATTCGGTTATGCATCTTTACGCATAGGTCTATGCGGACGATTGCGGTGTTTATGGGGAAATGGATCGTATAAGAATCATTGATTTCGATTTTATATGTGTTAAAATGTTTGCATCGTATGCTTCAGGTCTTAGTAGTTATTTTAAGCAAGGAGTCGTTATTGGGGGCTGTTCTGGTGAGTGAAAGATAAGTTGGTGCAAGCAGCAAATAGAATTGAGTTGTGGGTGTCCTTTAGGCTCTTTTGTTAGTTTAGGTTACGAAAGTGGGGGAAATTTTATCTCGGATTAAATTATTTGGGATGAGTTTGTGATAAAATGGTTGATCGTCTTTCAAAATGGAAGATGAAAACTTTTTCGATTAGGTGGTTCGTTTAAACCTTTATTCAAGGCGGTTCTCAGGATCCATTGCCTATTTAATCATATGAGTACTATATTCAAGGTGCCAATGAAAGGTCTTCAACGCATGGAATCAGGATTCGAAGTCGTTTTTTAGTGTCGGTGTCGATTTAAATAGTAAAAAATCGATATGGCGTCGAAATGGAGTAAGGTTTTGTGTTCTAAAGAGATAAGGTGGCCTTGGTGTTTTTTAAGGGTTATATGCGCTTAATAGTGCTCGTGATGTGTAAATGGGTTTGGCGGTTTACAACTCGCAAAAGAACTCAGTTATGGAAATAGGGTTATTAAAGCTATTCACTGGCGGTAAGATGGGAAAAATCGGTATGCGATTCAAGGTGGTTACAAGTAACATTGGCGATGCAATTCTCCAAAAGTTGGATAGAAACATTGAAGATAAAGGCTATCATCTTAAATAATTTTATTGCAGTAAAAGCTTGGAAATGGTGCGAGATACTATATTTTGGGTGGGATTTGTTTGGCATGGAGACATGGCTTTGAAACAAAGGGGGGATCTCCTAGGCTTTATGCGCTGGGAAGTGGAAGAAGACTGTCGTTGTGGCTATCAAACTGTCACAGGAGAACTTGACTCGTGGTTCTTTCGTTGTGGCTCTAGGAATGCGGAGGCTGAACAAGGATCTGTTGATCTGAATTTGACGACTTCGCGGAAGGTGTTGTTCTTGGGTGTCCTCGCGTGATAGGTTGGTATTGTGACGCACTTTGATGGTTGGGTGAGTTCATCGGTAGCTTCAGCTAGAAAGGTTGATTGATGATAACAGGTTTTCGAAGTGTCTGGACTCAAACTCGAGGATAAAAGCCAGTTGACGTGTGTCATCAAGGTTAACATTCATGGTGGAAGTGAGAATGTGATGTTTGCCTACCGTTCTTAATATATCCCGGATGAGGTATAGATATTCTGTCTTTCTTTGTCGTTTGTGGTAGCAGTTCACGGACATCGTCAAGTGTCAGATGTTATTTTTTGATTGCCTTGGTGCGAAAGATATTTCTTCGCATGATTTGCGCCAAATGGGCCGTCGATTCACCACACCAATGGACATCGCTTGTCTTACACTGCAACACAGTTGCTCCGTCGTTTTGCTATAGTTGTCAACAAATCCCCGTCGCACAACAACACCGACAGTTTTCGATACCTTGGCCACCATAATTTATGTATCTTTTCTTTGCTCGTAATCTTTGGGATAAACTTTAAGGAACTCTTTTCTTTTATTTATAAACCTTGATTAATTGGTTTTTTATTCTTCTTTCTTTATAGATTCAGTTGTTAAATTGTTATAACATGCAGTTTTCTTTTAAAAGTCTCGTAGATCCGCATTGTCGTTGCTGAAATAGTCATCGGATGCGGAGACGTAAAATCTCTCACACAACCAAAGAAAGTTTGTATTATTAGTCTATTTTGATGTGGTTGACCCATCATAGTTTGAAAGTGATAAATTGTCTGCTTTACCTAAATTAATACATCCGGCCGCTAGTCCTTACACGTATAACTATATAAGCAATTAAATTAGGGAGCGTTTGTTATGATGTGTTGGTTTCAAAGATATTAATAAATGACGTTCTGTTTAAGTATATCGGCTTTCAAAGAGTCATTGACACCCTTACACGTATTAATAAATGGTGTTGGTTTTGCTATGTTAACTTCGATTCGGTTCTTGATTTACGTTTTTCTCAAAAATTGGGTTTCGGATCGGGTCGGGTGTGATCAGCCGTATCCAAATCCCACCAAAGGTACTTGATTTACAATTTTATACTTAAGGTTTTTTATTCTTCTTCTGACACACAATATAGTAGCGTTACTATTTATTAAAATAGATGAGTACTCGTGCATAGCAACGAGATTTTATAGCGGCATATAGTTGTAATGATTAAAAAAAGTTTATGAGTTATAAACGAAAAATAATAAAAGTTTGAGGATTCGAGGATTAAAAAAGTTTATGGGTTATTAATGAAATTATGATTTTTCATATATAGTTTTCTTAATTTTTTAACATTTAACAATAGGGCGAATGACACAAAAAGGTACTCAACTTAAAGGTCATTTTCAATCAAGGTATCACATTTTTTTTCTTGCATAAAAAGGCACCCAACTTAATGTTTTGGCCAATTTAGGTATTTTCGTTAAATAATTAACGATCTTCCGTTAAGTCTTATATTTTAAGTACACCGACCGTTACCACCACCACCAATCATCGTCGTCACCGCCTAGCCTCCCCACCATCATCATTCATCACTACAAGTTACTTTGTCATTGTTGTGTTTTCATAAACCACAAAATGACATCCTAACATCAATGCTAGTCGCTTATGTGTTGAAGGATAAACGGTAAGAAAACAAGTGCTACAAGAAATAAAATAAGTTGCAGGTTTACCATGACATAATCGATTCCAGTACCCATTTTCTAAATTTTTGTTTGGCTGGTGATTGAACACGTGATCAATGATGCAAGTTTGATCATCAGCAGACAAACGATGGCCATCATTGTACCTTCATAAAGTAAGTGCCCAATCAAAACTAGAATTCATGTTTCATAATCTACTTTTCGTCAACCAATTTATATTTGAATTGGTAATTTGGGCTATGTTAAATCTCGAGCGGACCACACAGGCAAAATCAAATTGTCTTAATACGGTGGCGACGATGAATGGTGGTGGCGGTGGGTGCTCGTGTATGGCGACGATGATTCGGTACCACACAGGCAAAATCAAATTGTCTTAATACGGTGGCGACGATGAATGGTGGTGGCGGTGGTGGTAGTGGCCGGTGGACTTGAAATGAGACTTAACGGATGATTGTTAAATATTTAACGAAAATTTTAAGTTGGATGCCTTTTTATGCAAATCGATTCAATTCATCTTAACGCACAAACAACATATTCAAAAGTAATATATTTAAATCCGAATCAATCAAAATCCAAACCAAACTGTACCTGAAGCTTTTACCCCAAACATCCCCAATATTAGTAAAAAGGACTCTAAAAAAAGGCGCAAAACCCCCAATTCACAATCGATTGATTTAAAATCACAATAACTCGTACGCTGAATTTCAGTATCATTACCTTTAATTTCCTTTCAATAGTTCCATAGACATTCATGATCTAGGGTTTCTAATTCACACAGTTCTAAATTTTTACAACAACAGGTGTTTGTAAGTCAAGTCAAAATGGCAACTAAAACTCAAGAGCAACCCAAGGTAGTGAGTGAAGAAGCTAAAATTGATCTGTTTGAAGACGATGATGAATTCGAAGAGTTCGATATTAATCGAGGTTAATTTTTTCACTTTTTACAATAACAATTTACCGTTTTACTGTATTACTGGTATTATATATTGCGTTAAAAGTGTATATAGGTGTGGCTGTTAATTGTTTGATTGCGTAAGTTATGACTCTTGCATTCGTAAAAATCGGTACACGGGTCAGGTTTTTCGAGTTCAGGAAAAACCAACATTGAGTTTAATCGGTTAGTTTATGCCTTTGAGCGTAATTAATAACTATTAGACACTGATTTAATGGTTGATTAGGAGCATATTTGTAGGCAGAAAGTTGTGGCTGTGTTTGGAACGAGGCTTTTAGGGGCTTATATGAGCTTGAGCTGCTAACATATTATAGTTTATAAAATAAGCTTTGTTTGTCACAAAGGTTTATGGAACCTTTTATAAGCCGCCCAAGCCAACTAAAACGGGCTTATGGGGGCTTATAGTTAGTTAAATTACTTAAATACCCCTGGAAATATAACACATTATGTGATTTTACATTAATAAGCTCTAGCTCCAAGCCTCCAACTAATTCGCCAAACAACTTTATAAAAATATAAGCTCCAGCTCTAGCCCCAACTCCAGCCCGTTTCGCCAAACATATGGTGACGTGTTGCAGTAAGCGGTAATCTTATTTATAGAAAATTTGACTTGAAAAACAATGTTTGTAATTTAGGTTCAATTTTATTGTCCTTTATGCTCTAAAAGTAATCTATAGGAGGAGCAATATCATTGGTTCTGATGAAAGTTTTGGTATGTTGCAGGCGTAGGTGTGTGACTAATTAACTGTTAATTCATGCATCTAGCGAAATTGATAATATTTGCATAGTATTAAGTGCTTAACTAGAAATATCTTTCTATCTAGATGTTTCTGAGTGCAGTAATAAAAGATCTCTTTCACAATTTAAATTTGGACGATAGTTTTTCTAGTTTCCGTACCATTCCACTGTTCCTTGGCCCTATAAGCTGTTCGTTAGTGGAAAAACAACAATCACTCTGATGGAAGCTCAGAGATATTACACAACGTAGCTGGGCATTGATTACTTTAGAGAACATTTGCATAATCTAAAAAAGTCATGTCGATGTATCTGATTGCTGAAATTAGTAACCTTCTTTTAGAACAGTTAACATGGACAAAATAGGTATTTACCTAACAATCTCAGTGTTTCTTTTGCTGGAGTAACCCCAAAGCAGGGAGAACTGATAGTTTTGATGAAATCGCTGATACATTGCAATTGCGTGGCTGCAGTTGTTTAATTTTTGTCTCCAACATGGTTTATATTTGGTAACTATTTCATAGTCGTTCATTACTTGATATGTCACATACTCCATCCACAAATTTATAACGATGTTTTTTATTTCAGTAATTGGAAACTTCCTTTTACAATTTGTTTTCCTATGATTACCACTTACTAGTCCTGAACCTATCTTTAGGTATCACTTGAGTGGTGTTGGATAGGTGACTTGAATCCAACTATTTTAAAAGAACGTTATCATACATTCATCTTAGTTATTACTGTAGTACTTAATAGTAAAGCGCTCTTCATCTAGTCAGTTTTTAGTAACTCATTATCGTTGAATCTACTGCTTGCTTTCTTTATTCACATATTCATCTCGTAGTAATGCCTACTTTCTTTCTCTACTCATCACATGTTAACCGTTGTTCCGTAAAACACTGGTTCAACTATGTTTATAAACTGTTTATCAGTTTGGAACAGAAAATCTTGTATGGTCAATTTCAGATTCTTTGATCTTGCTAGATTGTAAATTAGAATGGATAGTAAATCAGAACAGAAAATCGTGTCAAATTTCACCCATTCATAAGTAAATTAACCCATGTAAATATGTAATGGTGGCTAGGTGGACTAATTTACTCATAAATGGATCGATTTTGGCTGTCTTTATCTCAAATGGGTTGAACGATTAAGAGAGGTGAAGCTTAAAAAGTGGCCTAAATAGTTCAAAGCCATACAACTTCATCGTCTTATTTAAAGGCTGAAATCATATTGTAATAGGAGTAATATTGTTCTTGTAATATCGTCTTATTTAAAGGCTTTGGGTCATTTTCTTATTCAAGTTCTGCAACTAATTCATATGTTTTTGGTGATGACAATATTGCAGTGTGGGATGGCAAGGAAGAAGGAAAAGAAGTTGGTCAACAATGGGAAGATGATTGGGATGATGATGATGTGAATGATGACTTCTCTTTGCAGCTAATGAGAGAACTTGAAAACAATGCCGAGAAAAAGTAAGCCAAGTCATTGTGTCTATCTTCTTTGCCAGGCTTGAAATTTCCTTTCGCTTGAGCGCTAATTGTATTAGGTATAAAAATATTGGAACTCTTTAGTCGAAGAAGAATTATTGGAAATCTTCATTAGTCTGTTTCTGTTCTCGTTCTAAAAAACTAAAGACTTTGGTTCTAGAGCTTGGACCTGAGTTTCAATTCTATGTTTAGTTAAATTGACACTCAACCTAAAATGGGTTACCTGAGTGGCTGCGTGGGTTATATTCGTTTTGGCAACACGTCTATATGATACCCAAACCAAAAATTTGGTCACACAGTCCATTTTATCCGACAAAGAGTCTGGGTTATTCGGACGGGTTTTAATCTATTCAAATAAGAAATATTGACTTTGGATTAAGGTTACGTGGATAATCCAACCATTGTAATACTTGTAAATTGAAATCAAATACAAAAAAGGGATTTGTTATCCGTAGCCCTGACGGCTAAAGTTAAAGGAAAAGGACATGCGTTATCAGTTGTGTATTATGCTGGTTGGAGGTAGTTATTTGTAGGATGTGAACGTTCTTTTTAAAAAAAAAAAAAATGAAAAGATGCATGTCTACACAAGTTAAACATAACCCTTAAGGCTATGTTTAGCATTTTCCTACAAATAATTAAGGCACACAAAGATGTTATGGGTTGAAAAGATGGATCTCGGGTGATTATTGGGCTGGTTTCTATGAACTTATAGCCTCTTTCCATTTTTCTTGATCTAACACGCACACAAATAAAAACACAGGAAGGGTACACATGAGCCGTTACAAACAGATACTCTGTACAAGCCAGCCTCAGAATAGCCGGCCACGGTATATTAGTGGATCAAGATAATTGTGGGTTTTAACATTGTTTTTGTTTGATGATGGATATGAGATATATACCCTTGCATAGGATATAAAACTCATAATCTAAGTCTAATCCGCCCCTGACATTCCTCTCACTATGGATCACCTACCAGTGCGTTCCGCTGATATAAATCATAATGAATGCCAGGTATATCAACAACCCCATATATATATATACAATCACAAGTAGCAAGACCCCAAATACTAATACAGCCCTACCGCGTTCCTGCATGTGATCAACAACACGATTATCCATTTTATTCTCATTCACATAACAGAGAATTTGGACAAGATATAAATAAAAATGATTACTTCAACGTCAGGCCTTTGTATCCATTTGACCAAACTGAAGTTGGAGGATCTTCGAGGTATGATGATGCCGCTGGTGGTGGTGGTGGAGCTAGAAATCAACCAAAACATGTTTCTGTTGTTAAACGCATAACTAATGGCGGTCTTTGTGGAATTATACCTAGTCATGGTGATGGTGTGGAAAAAAATTCAACAAGTGCATGTTAACAATAATAGCGTTTCTAAAATACCAAATGGTGTCGAGGAAAGAAATGTTATGGGAAGAGCCAGGCGTATACGAGGATGGTGGAAGGGGTGGTTGCTAAACCTCGTCAATGGTGGATGTTTATGCATCATTCATATTCGAAGGAGTTGAAGTAAAAGAATGTGAAATCATTCTAAAATAACTTGTGCCTGAGTTTTTCTACTTGGTGATGTTCAACTTGTTTGTACAACTTTGTCCAAGGTTAGCACATAAGTTGTAGCTTTATAAAAGATGTTCATCATTGATGTGAACAAAGGTTTTTGTTGCTTTCATGTTGCAACGGGAATGTATTAATGTTCAACATTGTCTTTTTTATTTATTTTGTTTCTAACAAGCTAAGTAACCCGCGCGTTGCAGCGGGGCGTTATGTTTTGCGTTAGTAGGTTTCATAAGAAATGTGAGAAACGTACAACGGGTGATCCTGGCGTTGTGTTTTTTTATATGTGAGCTTTTGTATTCACATTTTGTAATTTTTTTTTCTATTTATATTAGACTTCAACATTTTTTATAAAATCGTGCATATGTCAGAAGCATTGCAATATTGGACTCATTTTGTTCGCAATTCGAAGATATTTCCGAGGGTATTTTTTTTATCTGAATGAATCGGTAGATATGTGCTATATATTTAATAAATAAAGTTTATTCTATAAGAAAGTCGTAAATAGTTAAAAGCTGAAGGTTCGCTTTGTAATTTTTTATTTTTTTATTTTGACCCGACGGAGATTTGTTTTTCTATTCGGGTCGGTATTGGGCTTATGGGCTACTCGGTTTCTACACCTACCCGGCTTTCTCTAGCATTTGTCACGTTACATTTAAAATTATAACTATCATAATCGGGCTGGGCCATCACGTGGGCTAAGCTAATATAAGCGGGCTGGGCCAGCAACAGTGCTAAGAAGGAACAGTAAATGGCACATCTCAAATGAGTATATGTATAATATGTTTAGAAAGATAACTATGACACTATCTATGATAAAGAAAAAATATTAAAAAATAAGTAACATTTGATACTCATATTTATAAAAGAGAATGCAAGATTTTAATTACAATTTAAACCATCAACTTTTCACTCTCACTTACTTCACACCTACATACACATAACAAAAAGTTGCATACGCAATTTAACGCTACTATACACGGTCGCCGCTATACGCGAATAATCATCTATCTTTACTGATGACGTATAGTATGGACCGAACTATTATGGGCTTGGTGAGCATCGCGGTCACGACTACTTGGGCCCGCAGGTCGCGGCTACCGGCACGCTGTCCGTGGCCGCGGTATCCTCACAAATTATCTCTAAGGATAACCTAATTAAATAAGAGATATGCTTTACTTATTTAAATCATCTAGGATAATACCGAATCCCTAAAATATCGGCCGTATCTTGGGCCGAACGATACGGAAACCCTAAGGGGTATTCAGCCTATAAAAGGAACGCAATTATCATCAATACAGGTATCTTACAAACCCTAATTACGCTCGATTACTCTCTTAAAGTCACATACTTACCCTCACGCTGGAGTCTAATCGTGGGATCCGTTCCCACGATAAGGTTAACGGTGTTTTATTCCTTGTGCAGGGTTCTTCAAACAAATTCACTTGGTACAAGAACAAGACACTTCATACCCGAATAGCAGCCTATTCGGACCAAACAAGACCCGACCTAAATTTTGTATCAACAAGTTAACACCATCCGTGGGACCCAACACTAGGAATTACTCTAAGGAAAATTAGCGCAATGGCTAATACAACCCCCATTGTGACTACTGTCACGAAACCTACAACCAAAGAAAAGACGCCGAAAGAGGCGGATGCCACACCCAGGGTGAACATCCAGGATTTCTGTGAAGAGCATTACGAGGATATCATGCCGGTCATTATGGACAAGATTCGCCGTGACAAGCGAAAAGAAGTCCATGCTATGCTGGACTTCGAAGAAAGTCTCAAGAAAAGAAGAATAAGAGAAGGATCTCAAAAGTTAAGTGCCAAGACCTTGTCCGCAAGGTACCGTAATCCATCAGAGAGACTGAAAGTGCAGGACCGCTTAAGATACAATGAGCGACATGTGCTTGACCGACTAGGTCATCGAAGGCAGATCGCGTTCGACCGACTTAGTGATACTTACTCGCCAAGCACAACTAAATCCGGACCAGACAGACCAAACTCCAGGGATCATTCCCACAGTAGAAGCCGCCCTCGCAGGCGGGACTCTTCTAATAGAGATCGTCCTCGGAGCAGAGACCGCTTCCATGGCGTCGAAGAGTCATATGATAATACCCGCTCCTCCTATGGGACAGGGACCAAACATGGATATCGCTCGCGCGACAGAGACCATCCCCGTTATGAGAAAAAGGGGAAGGAAAGTGAATCCCTGTCATCCCGCGTATCAGAGAGCGGCACCAGCGATGGGGGACACTGGAAGTCAAGGTAAAAAAGACACAAGTTTACGGATGAGGATGACTTGGCGGTGCCCTGGATATGTGAAGATGTGGATCCATTCACACCCTGAATCCGCAACTTCAAAAGTTCACAAAAAACACGAATGCCTAACAGCGTAAAGACCTATGACGGAACAGGGGACCCAGAGGGTCACGTAAAATTTTTCCAAGCGGCGGCACAGGTGGAACGCTGGGCAATGCCCACCTGGTGTCATATGATTAATTCTACCTTAATAGGAGCCGCAAGAGTATGGTTCGATGAGCTCCCTCCGGAGAGCATAGATGGATATAAGGATCTCAAAGCAACCTACTTAGCATACTTCATGCAGCAAAAGAAGTACGTCAAAGATCCTGTCGAAATCCACAATATCAAACAAAGAGACGGAGAGACCATCGAGGAGTTCATGGAACGATTCAAGGTGGAAACCTGACGCATGAAGGGAGCCTCCGAGTGCATGCGGATCTCCGGATTCATGCATGGGGTTAACAACCCTGAATTGACAAAGCGCCTTAACGAACATGTTCCAAAGACCATGGAGGAAATGATGATCACCACCACTGCCTTCATACGGGGAGAAGCTGCCGCTGCTGGCAAAAAGAAAGGTCACACATCATGGTGGACACAAGACCAGTCAAAGCGGCACGGTTCAAAGTGGAGGTCTGACTTTCGAGGTCAGCCAAGGGATGGACGGGGGTCTAGCAAGTTTACCCCCCTTTCAAGAACACCCAAAGAAATCCTCGCGACCGAAGCAGGAAAGTTCAAACCGCCACCCCCTTTGGTAACCCCGGTGGAGAAAAGAAGCATCAACAAGTTTTGTGACTTCCACAATGATAAAAGACATTGTAACACCCCCATTTTGACAAATATAGCAGCGGAAGCTAATCTGGGGTATTACTTTATAGTACAACATTCATAATCATAGAAAACGACTCAAAAGAGACGTTTTGGAAATTGTAGTTATCATTCATTAAATCAGAGTTTTACAAAATGCCATCAATAGGCAACAGGTTCCAGAATCTAAAGAAAATGTAATTAGTTTGAATGATAACAATTTATCCATCTTCAAATCCAGTGCC
>BQNB010060844.1:6163-36755 GCA_026074375.1 Tanacetum coccineum
GAGGATGAATGGATGAGCTATTGAAGCAAAGGGTTAAGGCATTGGGCATTTATCATTGAGGTCGTAGGTTCTAGTCTGGCAACACACCCCTTTTTGTTATTTTTTTATTTTTCACTTTTTGCAAAAACTAAATACTAAAATTTAAAAAAGACACGTTTTTAAGTATTTTTTATAAATGGAACATAAGCTGAAAGTCTAAGATAAGCTTTTTAAAAGCTTATGAAATCAGCAGGTCGGTAAGTGGGCTGCTAAGCTCACTTTTGCTTATTTCCATTAAAGGACTTGCAAAAAGCTCAAATTAAGCTTAAATTGAAAAGCATAAGAAGTTCTAGACTCCTTAAGATGTGCTTAATCTAGAAATGAAAAACTTATTAACTAAAAACTACTGAATTTTAACTGAATTTGAAAGGCAAGCTAGTAAACTCAGAAAATGACTCAAAAAGCTCAAAATTAAAGTAAGTCAAAAAGCTCAATAAGCTAAACCAACCCTTAAGCTTTTGAAAACTAGAAAATCAACTATTAAGCTATTGAACTAAATGATAAAACCCTATCCTATAAGCTAGAGATTTGAATTTAAAAGCTACTTTCTATCACTTACTGTTTTTTGGTTTTTTTTTAAAGATTTTTGAAAACTTTAAAGCTAAATGTACTAAAGCAAATAAGTTTGAAAATGAAAATTAAGACTCAAACTAAATTAAGCTAAGTAAAAACTATAAGCTACTTAAGAGTAAGCCCCTAGAACCAACAATTACTAGCTTAAAAAGAGGCTTAAAGATCAACAGTTCTAACTGCTGTTAGAACTGCTGATGCAAATGACTAGTGCACAAATCCAAAATGCAGGTAACCAAATTGGTATCTACTGCATTAAACTTACTCAATGAGTATGCACAAACACTTAGCAAACCAAATCCAAGCCTTCCAAGGCTTGGATCAAATTTTTACAAGCAAAGAGAAAGGGAATTAATACCCTGGTGCTGAGATAATCTTAATAAGCCACAAAACTATTTAAAATGTAAACTAAACCTCAAAATTTGTTTAAAACTTAATAATCTAAGAAAACTCAACTGTCCAAAGTAAAAGTACCAAATGGCTTTGACTTTTTGAGGTCAAATAAGCTTATTCCAAACACTCCTTAACAAATTGACAGATTTCATTTAAACTTATAAATTTGAAATCCACTTAACAAGGCCTGAATACCAGATAATATTTAGCTTATAACTAACTTATTAAACATAAATCAAAAGCCAATTACACTAGAGTTAACAAACTAAGATCTACACTAATTTTTTTGGATTTTTATGTTTTTTAAGACAGATTAAGCTAGCATAAGTTTTAAACTATAAAATCTAAAAACAGGAAAGCAAACTCACTTAAATAGCTAAAATAAGAACAAATAAGCACTAATTAGCAGGCAGATTAAGCAAATAAGCAGTTTACAAAAATAAGCAATTATTTAAGCTAAAACTTAAATGACAAAAAAGTAAATAGAAGACTTACAGGATGCTTCAGCTTAACAGAAGCTTTTAGGCTCTTTGAGCTTATCTACAGCTCTAGCTTATCCATATGGATAAGCTAGTATAAGTCCATGGGATTCCTTCCATTTTTTAATCCCCTTCCATTAGCTTCTAAGTCCAAAAGTTAGGGAATTAAGCTAGTTTTAGAGTTTAGGTAGATTATAGACTGAATTAAGCTCTATTATAAGCTTATAGACTTATAAGAGCTTTTGAGTAGCTTATGAGATAGTAGCTTAATATTTGAAGAAAAATGAGAGCTTATGAGTGAAGTTAAAACAAAGTTAAACTGAATTTCATTGATGAAAGCTTGATTACAATACTAAAAAGGAAATTACAAAAGCTGAAAGGGAATTACATAAGCTAAAAATGAAAATTAAGCTAAAACTAAAAGCTACTACTACTTATCTGTGTGTGTGAAAAGTGAGCCTATTTATAGCCTCTCATAGATCCTTCTAGGCCTTGCCTTGCTGCCCAAGCTCCTTTCAATCATCACCATTCAATCTACTAATCATTGAAGAATGATTCTTAGCCGTTTGATCAAGTGGTAGTCACACGGATTGCCAAGCTGTCATTTCCCTTAGAATGTGACAAAGTATTTTTATTTTATCTTTCCTTTGTGCTGTTTTGTGAGTGCTTTAAGAGTAAAACCAAGTAATCCCTTGTGCTTTTTTCATAGCCACGTGGCTTGATGGCTTGAGTGAACCAATAAGGAGCCTTGATATGACTTCATTAACCCTGTCATTGTGTAAGTGAGCCCTTGAATTGTCTTCCGTACCCTTCAATTTTGATTTGCCCTATCGTTTTGACTGAGGGGTGAAAATGGGAAGACGATGAATAGTAACCCAATCTTTGGCGCCCTTTTTTAACTGAATTTGGGTAAATCAGGTGGAAGGTTTGGGGTATTTGCACTTTCAGTCCTTGTGGTTGATTATTTAAAGTTGTAGTGTAAAAACGAATTTCAGAATATGGCAAATTTAAGTCCATGTGGTTTAATAAAAGGTAAATGGGTTAGGGTATTAGGCTTTTGGTTATGGGCTTTGTATCCGGGTAGGGATTTTAATGGTTTAAGGCCCATTTAAGGTTTAAGGGACTATTTTTGTAATTTTTGGAACTTTAGGGACTTAAATGGTAATTTTAGGTTTTTGTCTTTTTATGGTTGACTTTGTTTGACCAGGGTTTGACTTTCTTTGACTAAGACTTGACTTTTTCTGGCTTTGGCTTTGAATCTTTGGTTCTTTGTCGCTCTTCGTTTCTCGTGTCTGTGTTTGCCCGTTTTTAGCGGGTTTCTTGTGATTTCTGATATATCCGTACCTGCACACACAAAACAAAAAAACAAGTATATTTCTGCCATTTTTAGTCTGTTTTTGGTTTAATTGGGCTATTTTAGGTATAAACGGATATGTGTATTTCACATATATCAAAATTCCCCAACTAACGATTGCGTTGTCCTCACCGCAATATCACATGCTTAAACAAATACCTCGAAACTTCCCCAAACTAAACCTTTTGAAAGTAGAAAAGATTTTTCTTATTGAGAGAGCTAAGAGATCCACAAGTTATAAAACACCGTATTCCTATTTTTCGAAGCTTTTTTATTTTTATGATTTTCTTGATATTTCCTAACTACAACTTATTTGATGTTGGGACATAATGTATTGTTTTTTTTACCTCATGGGTAACTTTAAGGATCATAGAAAAAAAAGCACTTTAAGTGTTAAAAGATAACTTCATATTCGCCGCAATTTTTCACTTTTCCATACTATGCTTAAAAATAAGATCCCGCTAATTTACAGCTAAGATGCTAAGACTACTAATAATTACAACTTGTGAATTTTTCTTCCGACACATACATCATATTTTTAAGTGTTGTGTGTTTCATATTCATTTAAAACCATTTAATCCACAAATTTTTCTAATAGTTGAAATCCTACCAAGCTTTACATCATGGCCTTTTGGGCTAATTATTGTTAATCACTTAGTAAGATCACAACTCAAAGCAAACAAAAACCTACTTAGCTAAGACATCGTTGGTTCACTTGTCCCATAAATGACTTTCTTCTCTAGCGATCCCACCGTCATCGGTACAGTTGCTAAGGCTTTTGACCACCCCATCCGGAGTATAATAATCGAGGACGCATGAACTTCGATGAAATAAGCCTTGTAGACTTTTGCAAACGTTGGTTCAAAAGAATACCTTGGTTTTAGAGAGAACTTTTACTATTTATTTTCTAACTTGCAACATTATTATTATTATTTACATTATTAGGCTAGGAACCGGTATCACTTTTCTTTCGACGACACATCGGCCACGCCTCCGACAAGAGCTCGTTGTGTACTTATTATCGTTAAACCCCAACCTAAATACACATCCTCCATCCTTTCTTTCGATGTCACATCGGTCGAGTGAACCAGACAAATGCCAATTTACTTTATTGCGATGGAGTTTGTATATTAATTATTAACACTAAAGATTTATAACTTGCATCCTTTTTATTCACCAACTACATTTTTTTAACTACATTTTTACTAATAACACATTATTTTTGCAAATAGAAAAATTTTGTTTTTAAAAAACCAAAATATAAGCTTGAACTAAAATTCTTATTTACCAACGATGTTGACTTCATCGATTAATGTTTTTCTTGAATATTTGTTGATGGATTTTTAAGAGTAAAACTCTTAATTTGTAAAAATTAAAGGTTTGGAACACGTATAATTTAATCATTTTAGAACTTTGGGGAAGAAAAACCAAAGTTATTCTTATAACTTTATGTTTTCCCAAATAAACTTGTTTAGCATCTATTCGTAATCAAACACTATCATCTCTTTATCTTTGCAATTTAAAATCTCTAATAAAGAGATTCGCAAATACTTAGCCTATATAAAATCCAACTCGGCATATTTAAAATCTACTTGAGATTAGCACAAGTCTTCATTTACTAATGATTTCAAGTCTAGCATGTTTAAAGTCTACATGAGACTAGCATAAACTATCATCATTAATTGTTAAGGGAGAAAGCTAGAATCTACAGTTCGATTGGGTTAAAACTTACATATCTTATTCTCAACCAACGGAAAAACTACATTGTGTCTTACCACATATTATTATATTTTATTCATTCAACTACTAATATATTTTTTTTTCATTTTTTCATTTTTTCCTACAAATAAAAACTTAAAAATTTAAAATTTTTGCTATTTTTGTGGGAAAACGGGTACGTGAGAACAAAACAATAAGCAGGTAACATCAAATCGATAGATTCCCTCCCCAAACTAAAATGAAACATTGTCCTCAATGTTTAAGGCCGGGTCTCTACGAAAATCTAAGCCGTTTATTAATTATGCAAAGATAAACGTGAATCGATAATGATGAAAGGATATCGGATTTCCCCAAACTAATTTCAAACAAAGGATAGGAAGCTCGAGTGAAACGGGACACAACACCGAACACGAGAGTCTTCAAAAATTGTTGGTTCAATCCTGCAAACATCACAAGTACAAACAACAACACAAAGAACGGAAGAGACTAGCCTCAACACATCACAACACATTATTATTAGAACAATAGAAAATGGATAAGCATGGGGTGAACTCCCACGAAGCGGCTTGTTTTTGTTCACCGAGTCGCAAGCTCGACTCGATCCCTGAATTTATTCGTCCTTAGGGAGAGCAAATGGAACTGGCTTAAAAGAAAAATGAAAAGTAGAGATGCCAGGGTCAAAAATGGTGTCTTCACTCCCGGTGGAGCAAGATAAAGGTGAGGCCTCGGGGTAGGTGAAATATGGAAGAAAAGTCTAAATGATAAAAGTGAAGGAATCGACATCGTCAACATTTAAAGATAACACCGTTTCACTTAGGTAAAAATCTTCATTAGGCTTAACAAAATCATTTTTCATAGCCAAAATGGGCTTAAATCTCATGCAAACATCTGGTGGTTCCGGGGGAGGATGAGGAGATGACGGTTCTTTGAGAAATAAGAGAGTCCCGGAGGAAATGTTCTCTCTTAAATTCTTCTCCAATGTTACAAGATTTTTATCATGAATGGCATGATAAACTAGTATACCTGGTTTGAATACTTTGTCCTCGTTTCTGAGAGAATTCAAGGTAATAATAGCCGACAACTCCGCAGTGAAAGGCGAGTCAGAATCTAACAAAGGAGATGGTAAAATACTTGATTCAGAGGAATTAAGTGCAACGGTTAAATCCTTTTTCAAATCCTTTGGTTTGGAAAAATAATCATTAAAATCAATTGCATTATCAAAAGTGATTCTTATTGGCATAACAATGGTATCAATTGGTATTTAACTTGAAACTTTGTCATCTTCCATCTTAATATCATCAACTTCTTGAGGACGAGAAAGAGGTTTTGGTTTTTTATGTAAGAACGTTGCTAAAAGATAAATTATCTTCTCCCTTATCGCAATACGAGTCATCATTCTCCATACAAATCAGATTAACGAGAAAAACATCAGCGTCTTCCATGAACAAACCTTCTCTCCGGTAAGAGTAGGGGAAGTAGGATTGCTACTTGAAACTTCAAGGGTGGGTGGGAGGTTAAGATCAATTCCCGGTGGAATCGAATCTCTTTCAAATTCTTCCCAAATTAATTCACTTTCTTCCGGTAAAGTAAGTATGAAGGAAGAAGAAGACTTAATCTCGACATCCTTATCGTTCTCTTCAAAGAGAGGATTAACGTTGCTAGATTTGAAGTTATCATCGAATTCGAAAAGAGGATTTGAAAAAGTTTCTTCATGATTATCCTTCTTATGAATTGAAACGTCATCACCCGGTGGTAATGAGTTAGGAAGAGTGAATTCATCGATGAATTCCTCGAAAGTAGAATCACTAGTCTTCATAGGAGAAGAACTAGGAAAAGGATCATCGGATGGAATAGTGGTAATGCCACTAAACGGATCGTCTTTCGAAAAATCAATGATAGAAATAGCATGAACAAATTTTTTTTTCTCGTTTTTCCCATATTTATCAGCATAATAAACAAGTTCTTCCGTTCCTACTCGTAATGTTAATGTTTCCTCGTATAAATCAATGAGAGCTCTTGCGGTGCGAAGGAAAGGTCTTCCTAAAATAATAGGCACTCTCGGGTTTGGTTCAAAATTAAAGGGAACAAAATCTGCAAGAAAAGTGAAACCATCGACTCTAACTACAACATCCTCGGCTATACCCATCGGGTGCGTGATTGAACAATTAGCAAGTTTGAGTGTCATTCGGGTAGGCTTTAAAGCTCCAAGCCCAAGTTGCTTGTAGATAGAATGAGGTAAAAGGTTAATGCTAGCTCCGGAATTGGCTAAAGCACTAGTCCTATCGAGTTCTTGTAAAACACATGGAATAAGAAATTTTCCCTGATCTTTGAGCTTCTCGAGAACTTTGTTCATAATGATAACAGAACATTCAGCATTCACAGTTGTAATGGCGATTTCTTCGAGCTTCTCTTTGTTCCTTAGCAACGAGCTTAACCATTTGTTGAACTTTGGCATTTTGACGAGAGCATCTTCCAATCCAATCTCTAAACAGAGTTGTTTAAACATCTTCAAAACCGGCTATGTTGAGCACTTCGTTTATCGTTCTCTCTTACTTTCATTCTCTCGGGATATGGAAGTCTAGGTTGATACGACGTTGGTTTTGGAGAATTAGGCTCTTGAATTTCAATGTTAACGGTTTTCTTTGCTTTTGATTTTGGAATTTCCATGAGAATGGATTCTTCTTCCTCCAGAGGTGGGACTTGTGCGATACTTTCTGAATTGGGTTTTTGCACTTTGTCCATTGACGTCTTCGGGTTTTGTTCAGGTTCCTTTGAAGGAATAGAAACAACGGGTGTAGGAACAAGAGGAGTTGGAGGTCCTTCCAAAGTTTTACCGATTCTTGTGGTGATAGCATTTACATGCTCACGAGGGTTGGTCACTGTTTGACTTGGAAGAGTACCCGGTTTTGAAGTAGAGGCGGAATTGTTGAAATTATTACAAAGACTTGTCAACAAACTCGTAACATTAGCCATTTGATTTTGCAAATTTTGTCCTTGATTTTGAACATTCTTCAACACCGCATCGTTTGCCTTGACGTAGTTATCAAAATCCGTTTTCAAAACACCTTGAATTTAGGGCGTAGGAGCTTGATAAGATGGTGGTTGGAATGGTGGGGTTTGATAAACGGCTCCTTGATTATTTCCACGGTTTTGATTGTGATTCGGATTGAAATTATTTCCTTGATATCGGTTTTGATTTCCTTGATTGCTTTGAACATTTGATGATTTTAAAATCCGGGTGGTATCCTCATTTGATTTGTTAAATTAGGAGGACGGTTTCCTTGGTTGTTTTGAACGAAATTGCCAACGGCGGCGGTTTGTTAGAATTGATAAATGTTATCATGAAAAATGGGAAAATCGTTTCCACTTCGTGTTAACGGACAATTGTTGAAGTTATGATTTGCACCACACGTAACACAAAATTCCTCGACTGCTTTGACGGTAGCAAGAGTCGTAACATTCTTTTCACTAATCATCTTTTCTAATCGGTCATGCGAATATCCATTTTTTCTTCAATGAGAAGCGCGAGTTGTTGAAATTAAAAGAATTAGAAGGGTTTAGTTGAAGGTAGATAAGAGGAGCATTCGTAATCACTCTTGGTTCACTGCACGATCTTCTTGAATAAATGAACCTTGGGATTTACTCTCATTACTGGCTAATCCATCACGTGGCATTTATCTAAGAAAATTTCCACCCGCGGCGAAATCTAAAGCATCTTGATCTCCATGATGGTGGTTATTAATTCCAATAGAAAGAAGAGATATGGTCATAAAAAAAAATAAAAAAACGTATCAAGGTTGATTGATGTAATTATGAGGAAAAACCATGATGATGGGGACATTGTCGAAGATAATAGAAGAAAGGAAAGAAAAGAAAAAAGAGATTGAAGTACTTTTGTGAAACGTTCCCATGTTGTTTGACATGATGTTCGCTGCACATCCTAGAAACAATTGTTAGCAAAGAGAAGTTTCAATTACGAGTGATAGTTGTTACGAACTTCGCTAATGCTGAAGCCTGATTTGCACTCCTCTCGAAGGTAATACTAAGTTCCAAAATAAAACTAAGTTGTAAATTAGATTTTAATAGAATTAACACAACTCATTAATTATATAAATTAAAATAAACATTCAAGTTGGAATAGTTGAATCTACAGTTGGAGGTTGATTGAACGTAAAAAGTTAATTAAAAAAAAAGTTAATATAAATTGTTGTTAAGTCATTTTAGTTTTATTTTTAATCAAAATTAAAAAAAAGTTAAGTTATAAAAAAAGTTAAAATATATTAAGTTAAAACGTTGTTTTCAAAGGTGGAAAGATTTTGGTTTTATGGGTTTTCGAGACAGATAATCCCACGTATAGAATCGATCAGGTGGTTCTTTATCAAGCCAAGTCCGGGGGCTTACCTTTTGAGTTCAGTATTTATCTCTCCGTAACACGAGAAAGATGTGATGAGAGTTGGGTATGGGAGGAGAATCCTGTGCGTGGGATTGAGAAGAGCAACAGACCTTCACCAAAAATTAAAATCCCAAAAAAAGGAAAAAAGCAAAAGCTTAATCGTTGGTATTCGAACTTCGGGATGTATATACGTAGATAGAAGTGACTTGTTGAAAATCGAAGATGATTATGAGGTCTTGATACCGTTAATTGATTACTTTAAGCAAGATAAATCAAAGTTTGTTTAGTTTTAAAATGTTCGCATTTATCGGTGGTGTGGAACAACAATTAATCCTCGTATCCTCGATGGGTGCTTGTAGCATTTCTGAGCCATGTAGGATTGTCGTGCCATTTGGGATCTCGGGTTCCTCCAACAATAACGGTGGTTATTAGACCATACACCCCTTTCTTTGTACTTATATTTGTTTTCAACAATTTTGATTACGAGCTTGAGAACGAGTGCGCATGCACTAAAAATAGAGAAAACAAAACAAAACAAAAATTACACTAATTTTTTTTTTTGGATTTTTGAATTTTTTTTAACAATCTATTTTAAACGGATACATGGAAGACAACTTAAACCAAATAATTGAACTACTTCACGGTAACTCTTAAAAATTGCTTCTTAAGATGAGCCGTACCTCGTAAATGACACAAATGGCAAGTTTTAAAATCTTTGGTTCGATTTGGGAACTTTTCAAGTTCACCAGAACTTATTTATGATAATACCTCGATTGAGAGTATTATATGTTGGTGTTCGTTTACCAACTTTGTATATTTTATTTCTCTTTTTTTTTTAAGGAAAATTTTTTATATATTTTTTTTTTGATTTTTTTGATGATTTTTATATGATAACTATACTAAAAAGAAAAAGAAAATATTTTTTTACTTTTTATATTTTTTATTTTTTTTGAATTTTTGAAATATTTAACAAAGATAAAACTTTCGAGGACGAAAGGATCTTCAAACCAAATTCAACAAACGTAAACGACGGAATCTTTAACACAAGTCCCCGGCAGCGGCGCCAAAAATTGATAGTAGTATTTCTATACACTAAAATAATATAAAATATATAATATTCCAAAAGAGCAATTAAGAACTTTCCCAAAGTCTCCCTTAAGAAAAATCCACTCTAAAAGATATATATATAATATAATATAATACGTATAAAACCGGGAAGTATGCTTTCTCGGGTCGTTTCCCCAACGACTTGTGAAATTGAAACCACGCCTTAGTTTGGATTATGATTAGAATAAGAGCAAAGATTGATTTGGTTATCTAGGACTACTAAATAAAAACAACAAATAGAATAAGCACACAAAAGCAATTAAACACTTAAAACAAATAACGAGAACAATTAAGAGACTACAAATAAGCAAGTAAGACCAAATTAAACTTTTAAAAAATGCAAACTAAATTTCTAAACCTAAAATAGGACAAAAGAAAATTTTAGGAAAAAGAAAAAAAAAATTTGATTATTTTTGAATTTATTATGAATTAAAAACTAATTTAATCTAATTAAATCCTAAAAAAATAGCAAATAAAGTCCTAAAAATTAAGAAAATTGATTTTTAAACTTTGTAAAGTCGAAAGTAACATAAAAATTCAGAAAACTATTTTTAACTATTTTTAAAATTAAAAATAAAGGCTTAAAAATGAAAATAAAAATCTAAAAGTGTTGAAAATGATTTTTTTGAATGTAAACCTAAAAGTACTTTTTATAAAACTAAAAACTATTTTTTTGTATTTTTATAAAACTTTTTTCTATTTTTTATGACTTTTCGAAAATAAAATCCTAAGAAAAATTATTAAAAATAATCTACTAAATGAAAAATTCTCAAAAATTCAGGGTAAATCCTAAACGCTAACAGGAACTTAAGAAAAATAATAACTACGAAAAAGCTAAACACATAAGCCCTAAAATAAGCTGGAACAGCTACGAATATCTTATGGGTGTAAGGCCCAAAGAAAGGATAAAGGATTAAAGTGTACAATAGCTCACAGATGAGCTATTGTAGCACAAGTGTTAAAACGTTAGTGTTGTGAGAGGGAGGTCGTGGGTTCGAGGTTGGCTAACACCCTTTTTGCATTTTTTTTATTTTTAAAAACTAAATGCTAAAACCTATTAAGCTCATAATTCTAAGCATTTTTTTATAAAAACAACTTAAGCTGAAAACCAAAATTAAGCTCTCTAAGAGCTTTTAAAATCACTGTTACAGTAAGTGAGGGGTTAAGCTCACTTTTGCTTGTTTGGACTTATAAGCTTGCACAAGCTTTAATATTAGCTCATTTAGAAAACCAAAAGATGTTTTAAGAAGCTTATAATGTGCATAAGCTAAAAATTATAAGCTACTTAAGCTACAAAAACTTAACCCTAGCTGAATTTGAAGATCAAAAAGGGAAACTCAGGAATCAACTCAAAAAGCACAAAATCAGTTTAAGCTCAAAAGCTCAATAAACCAATTCAGAAGCTAAGCTTTTGAAGATAAGCTAACTAATGAATCCTAATGAAACACTACTATGCAGTTTTTTCAAATAAGTAACTAAATTAAGCCCTACAGAAAAAGTTATCTATGCCACTATTTTTTGGCTTTTTGGCTTTTATAGTGACTTTGAAAAGCAAATTTAATCTAGAAGATGAACTAGAAATTTAAGAACAGGTGATTATCTAACTTTAACTATATATAACCTAAGATCCTACATAATTTAAAAGTAAATTCTATTTGACTATCTAAAAAAATGGAATAAAAGCACTGCAAGTTAAAACTATAGTTGGTTCTCCTACTGATGCACAAATGGTCAAAAGGTTAAAACTAAAATGCAGGTAACCTTGTGGTTACTACTGCATTTATCACACTCATAATTGAGTGAAAAACACTTAAGCAAACAATCCCAAGCCTAGGAATGCTTCGGATTAAATTGTTCACAAAGCAACATAAGTAGAAAGGTACCTTGTGTCAGGGAGTTAGAGAGTAAGCATCAAAATGAATTTATGGTCCAAACTAATCCTAGAACTTGGCTCAAAACTAAATCATTATGAAAAACTTAGCTGACTAAAATAAAAACACAAATTGTCATTGACTTTTAGAGGTCAAACTAGCTAATTCCAAACACTCCTTAACCTTATGACAGAATTGACTTAAGCTTATAAACTTGAAATCCACTTAACAAGTCCTGAATATTCGATGATCAACAGCTTATATTAACTCTAACAAACATAAACTAACAATCAAAACAGCTTAAACAAAGATCTAATTAATTATGCTAACTAATTTTTTGGTTTTTATGACTTTTTTATGACAGATAATGAAATACTAAAGATCTATAACAACTAAGCTAAAAACAGACTAAAAAAGATGATTAATAACCATATTAAGACAATAATAAGCACTAATAAGCAATTAGATAAAGCAAATAAGCAACTAGTTAACAACTAAGCTAATTTAAGGTAGAAAATTAAGACAAGGAATTTAAATGGGAACTTACAAATTGCTTCAGCTTAACAAAAGCTTATAGGCTCTTAGAGCTTATCTACAGCTCTAGCTTATCAGAGATAAGCCAGTTAAATCCTTGGGAGCCCTTACAAATCTAGCTCCCCTTCCATAAGCTTAATAAGTCTAATATTCAAAGTTTTAAGCTAATTTTAGAATTTAAGTATTATTAAAACTTATTTAAGCTCAATCTAAGCTTAGAGACTTAGAGAGCTATTGAGAGTTTATAGGAGCTTATGAGTCAAGACACAAACATTAGAACTAAATGAGAGCTTATCATAATTGTTTAATGGAAAACTAAATTTATTGACTTTGAAAAGCTAGGTTACATTACTGATAAAGAGATTACAATAGAATATAAACTGAAAATTACATTTAACTAAAACTTAAGCTAAAAACTAGAAAATTCAAAAAGTAAAAGCTAGTAAAAAAAAGTAAATCTTATGTGTGTGAGTGAGTGAGCTATTTATAGCCTCATGTTGAACCTTCTAGGATGTTGCTTGCATCCCACGCCCCTTTTAATCATGGACGTACAATCTCACAATGATTGGAGAGTAATTGATGGCCGTTGGATCAAATGATAACTCACATGGATTGCCAGCGTGGCATCCGTGTGGTTACTTGATTGTGCTTCTTTTGAGAGTACACTCAGTGTAAATTTCATCAATCCTTGTGCTTTCCTCTCTTCCACGTGGTATTTCCTAGCTTGATTGACCAATAAGAGCCTTGAGATTACAATTTTATCCCTGCCATCTTGTACTAGAGCCATTGAATTGTCCTTTCCACCCTTTAATTAAGCTTTGCCCTTTGATTTTGACTGTGTGGTAAAGTTGGGGAAGAAAGTGAAGAGTAACCATGTTCTTGGCGCCATTTTTCTTTTTTAACTGAAAATGGGTAAACTGGTGGTGTGAGTTTGGGCTATTGGCAAATTGAGTCCCTTTATTTTGTGAGTTGAAAACTGCTTAGTATTAAATAAACTATCAATTTGGTTAGAAATTGGCCCCTGGTAATATTTCTTTCTCCTGATATATTTATATAATGGTATTATCTCAAATCTTATAATTGAAAAATTTTAGATAATAAGGTGTTTTGGGCTTGTAGGAATTGCGGCTTTTTTTGGCTTTGGTCCGGGTAGAGTTTTAAGGTTTAGGCGTCCAATGTAGGGTTGGCCTATTTGTGTAACTTTGGAAACTTGAAGGGATTAGATTTGGTAACTTGGATTTTTTTTGTCATTTTATTTGGTTTTTGACTGAGTTGCTAGTGTTGACTGAGGGTTGATACTTTTCTGACTTTGGCTTCGATTGACTGGCAGAGACTGTCTTTCGTTCTGGTATCTGGTGTTTGCCCTCTTTTGATGGTATTTCGTTCTTGTATCTGTGTTTGCCCATTTTTGATGGTTTTCTTATGATTTTTGTCTTATCCGTACCTGCAGACACAAAACACAAAAACAAGTATATCTTTGCCATTTTAAGTGTGTTTTGGGTTTAATTGGGCCTTTTTTTAGTGTTAACGGATATGTGTATTTAACACTTATCAGTAAGACAAACCGTAGAAAATAAAATCCTTTTGTGACAGATTTAATATTTCGCTTGAATATGACAAAGGTAATGTTTCGGTTGAATATGTAACGTTTCGCTTGAATATGAAAAATAGGACAGAGTTTCGTTTTACACAACTATGTATTTCGCTTGACTTAGCAACCTGTCAAATTTTGCTTAGAAACATATTTCGCTTGAGATCATATTTCGCTTACACATATTTTGCTTGATCTAAGAAAAATTAAGTGGAGTTTCGTTTTTTAGAAATGACTTATTTCGCTTGAAGTCAACCTGTCATATTTCGCTTTAGTATATATTTTGGTACCTTCATAACATATTTCGCTACCTTCATAACATATTTCGCTTCTGTCAATTAAAAACATACTTTTCTCACAAAAAACTCACCCTTTTTGTAGTTTTACCTTGATTTTACTTGCACAACTAGTTATCTTAGGCCTATATCGTGCTTAAAACACAAACTTTAACACTTTTAAACATAAAAAATCTAGGTTTGTATTTTAGAGCACACGAAACCTTTAAATAACCAAAACTAATGATCTAAATAAGATATAAACGCACACAAGCTCACGATATCACCCCATGACTCTGATACCAATTGTAAAAGTATCAAATCACTTAACAACTAATTAAGAAAGAAAGTTTAGAGAAAGAAATGAGGGTTGTAGCACTTAGTGAGAGAAAGAAAGGAAAATGTAATATTATGAGTAACCAAATGAATAACCAACCCTCTCCAAGGCATGGTGAGGGGTATATATACCATGCATAGGGCCGGTCAACATAAGGATGACTTATGTTGACCTGATTAGCTTGGTAGGTTTCTAAATATTAAGCTACGAGCTATACTATTACAACTTTGGAAGTGACCTATTCTTTTCTCGATTCCTAACAGCAATCTTTTTCCCGCCTTGTAAACTTTCTAGAAGTGAAACATTTTGTTTCAATCTTTTAAGAAGGAGATCAACATCGTTCATCTTAGAATGTTAACCAAGCTGAACTGAAGCTCTTGCTAAGGTCTTCTTCAATTTCTGATCTGCTGCATAAACTAAAGTGAAGATGATCTTCATCTTATAAGACCCGAAGAACTGAAGCTGAAGTTTCTTCAGCGACTCAAGCTGAACTGTCTTTAGCTTAACTTATACTTAGGTAATTTATGTTTAAATCTAAAGAGAGATTGAAGGGCTCAGGAACTGACCCCAATACCCACAAATAATCTTTTTAAACGGTCTTTCAAAATCAAGGATTAAACGGATAAAGTTTTGATAAATGATGAATCATGGTTTGAAGGGGAGTTAATTTATTAACTTAAAAGGCTTTAGATGTCATTTGTTAAATCTTTAGGGACTTAGTTTCACTTATTAGTTAAGAACTTTAGGCTTAAAACCACAAGGATTAGTTTTGCCAAAATAGCTTATTTGATAATGCCTTACAATAGCTAACAATTACAATTGATAGAGTTTAAGAAGTTGAGGGACTAGTTGTGCCAACCGGCTAAAGTTTTAATAATAAGCCACAAAGTGGCGATTTGGTCTCATTCAAACCAAACACACCACTCTCTTTTCCACTCAAAACGCAAGTCAAATCAAAAGGTTATGATTTGTACATGTTCTATATCATCTAAACATCCTAGGATCAAAAGGAATTAGCCTCAAAGTTAATTAATCACTCAAAAAACCATAATTTGGAATTAAGGTTCTTGATTTTCAAAATTAAATGAAACCTTGAATTGATAGAGAGGTTTTGATCCCCATAGGGTCTTAAAACTTAGACTAAAACATTTTTTTATGAATCATATCATTGAGTTCCCTAGGATTGATTGTGTGTTGCGTTTTTGGCTAAAACTACTTAAATGTTGTTTAAGTTTGTGGGTTTGTGTTATTACTTGTTTAGAATAGTATATTGGTATGTATTAATCTCTCCTTTGGCTTCTTTCAACACATTAGGATCATTTCGAATGTTTTGAAGCTTTGAATAAGGCGGTTTGATGTAAAATTGTTTAAGGGATGTTTGTTTGTGCTTAGATATGTTACGTGTTGCCTTAGGCATGCTTTGAAACTCCCTTGAGTCATTTTCAAGTATAGTAGCTCATAATCAAGAAACCTCATCCTTAGATTGTTTATTTAACGATTGGAAATGAATGTTTGTTGTTACTATGTGTCACTGACTGTCATGGAATGCGTTTGCCAGGATTTATATAAACTATGATTGAATTTATTGTGTGAAATAAATGAGTTAGACTAGCTGTTTGAAATGGATTAAGTAGCGGGTTGATATATAGTGGTAGCAGTTTGGTCAGTTTATGTAGTGGTTTTATATGTTTATGTAGCGGTTTATCTGCTATTCATCTAGTGGTTTGAACAGTAACATTAGCGGTTTGACTAGTCAATTCCAGTGGTTTGACTGGTCAACACTAGCGACTTGACCTCATTCAACTATCGATTTGACCCACAAAGACCAGCGGTTTGACTGCTCAACGCCAGCGATTTGACCATAGTTGACCAGCTGTTTGACTTTGTTTGACCTTCAGTTTGAACACTTTGACTCCGTGATTTAACCATTATGTGTTTTGTAATTTTATCAAGTTATGTTCAGATTTAACAAATTCAAAATGTTAAGTAAACAGGGATTAATCATAACAAGTCATGATTTTATTCATAAAACAAGAAACATTGAGTTAAAATTGAACCTAAAATATGATCTGGACTGTTTGGACATAATTTAGACTGTTTGGACATACATTGAACCAATTTGCCTTAATATGGAATGTTTGACTTTAATGATTAACCATTAACCAGGGATTTTGACTTTCATGAACTGAATCTAGTTTAAGGAATGAACTTAACAACTCAAACATAAAACAATCAAACAAATAATCACTTAAACACACACAAAGGATTATCAAACATTTCTATACATTAATTGTCATGTATATGAATATGTATTGATATTCTTAAGCAAAATCAATGGCTGAAGAACAAGATGAACAACAACAACATCAAAAAATGTTGGATGATGCACTTGATCCAATCAATGAGCAAGTTAAGATTGCAAGTAGCAACTTTAGGATTGCTCTAGACAAAACACAACCATATGTAATCTAAAAGGTATGCCCGGAGATTCTTAAGCAATGTTCTTTCTATAATGTTTTCATTGTTACTACAGATGCTCTTGAGATCTACATGTAGCAGTTTACTCTTTGTAAATGGGTGATCGGGTCTTTGAAGTGAATGCAGACCTTCTTTGTAATTTTTTATGAATTACTCCTAAAGATCCTGATCATCAGTTTACTCTTCCTGCTCCTGAGAAAGAAATCATCTCATTCATCAATTAGCTTGGATGTTCTAAGACTATTAGGACGATCTCTGCAATTAGAGTCAATGATATGTACCAACCCTTGAGAACATTTTTGACCATGATTAACAAGTGTTTGACAGGTACGGCTACTACTTATGATCGTCCAAGACTTCCTACACTTTAATTATTATGGGGAATAGTCACAGTTACTAGTGTTGACTTCATTGATCTTATATGGGAAGAATTTAAGTACCAGATTGAGTCCAGGATAGTCAGCAGATAAAAGCACAAACTAATGCCTTTCGCTAGGTTTACAAAGTTCATTGTTGAATACATACTATCTCAGCATGACCAAATCTCCAAAATACCCCTATCTTTCCACCATGTCATCAAGCTTGATACAACTCTAGGGAATCTGAAGTTTGCAAACAAGGGAACAAAAGATCCTATCTTTGGAATGGCTATTCTAGCTGTGATGCTAAATGATGTAATGAAAGCTTATGTTGACTATTCAGAGTATTTGGCAAAGTCTAAAGGATCATCACCCGTCAAAGATAGCAGTAGAGGTAAAGGTTTGCTTACGAAAGAAGGAGTTGAGATTACTATAGAAAGAGTGAGTATATCTAAAAGGAGACACTCCAAGACTATGATTGAAGAAGTTACTCAATCTGAAGAGGGAGCAGATGTGGTAGACTCTGAGGAGACTGAAGAAGATGAAGAACAATTGGTCAGAACAAGACCAAGTGGAATTACTATTGGTAGAGAAGCTCATAGAGAATCTAAAGAAGAAGGAGTTGATCGCTCTTAGAAGTTAAAAGGATTGGAAACTCTGTCTGAAGCTGTACAATTTAAGTTGAATATGAAGAAAGCAAGAAAAGCTAGCAGACATGAGTTCTTTAAACAACAATGTCCAAGAGGTTCAGGTGAAGGATCTGGTATAACTCCAGAAGTTCCTGATGAGCTAACCCTTAAAAGCTCAAATAAGCGAGCTGGTGTGATACTAGAGGATCCGAATAAGCCAAGTGATTACTTTAGTAGTTTAAACTCTGATTCATAATTTTTAGTTAAAGACGTCTTAAGTGATGAGGCTAATGCCACTGAGAAAGCTGTTGAAGCAAAGAAATTAGAGACTGAGCCGGACACTGGTGAACAGCCGACAAAGGAATAGGTGACTAAAAAGCAGGCTAGAGAAGAAGAACACGGTGATGGCCAACATGGTAATGAACAAGCTGGGTTGCACAAGCTGATGTTCATATGACTGAACCACTGTTGGAAAAGCCTGAGGCAATAAAAGTCTGTTCCTATCTGACTCTATCATCTACTGAGTTCCCTAGTCAGTTTCTTAATGATAATCATGAAATGACTATTAATGGTTGTTTGGTTTGTGTTGGGGTTTGGTTTGGGTTTGGGTGGTGTTGGTTGTGGTTTTGTTGTGTGGTGTGTTGTGTGGTGTGTGTTGTTTTTGGTTGTGGGGTGGTTGGGGTGTGGTTGTTTGGTGGGGTGAAGTGTGCGGGGTTCTCGTTGTGGTTGTAGTGATACTTGAGGATCCGAATTAAGCCCAAGCTGATTACTTTAGTTGTTAAACTCTGATTCATAATTTTTTGTTAAAGACGTCTTAAGTGATGAGGCTAATGCCACTGAGAAAGCTGTTGAAGCAAAGAAATTAGAGACTGAGCCGGACACTGGTGAACAGCCGACAAAGGAATAGGTGACTAAAAAGCAGGCTAGAGAAGAAGAACACGGTGATGGCCAACATGGTAATGAACAAGCTGGTGTTGCACAAGCTGATGTTCATATGACTGAACCACTGTTGGAAAAGCCTGAGGCAATAAAAGTCTGTTCCTATCTGACTCTATCATCTACTGAGTTCCCTAGTCAGTTTCTTAATGATAATCATGAAATGACTATTAATGATGTGTTGAAAGATCCGATTGAACCTGAAGTTCAATCATGGTGGATGTCCCAGTTACTCAAGGAAAACCGACTAAAGAGAGACCTCTACTAGTTGATACAACCGTAACACTTATTCTAGAGTCAACAAAAGTTTCACCAACCCAACCACCACCAACACAACCAAAAAGAAGCAAACTCAAGAGAATACTCAAGAAATCAAAGATACCTAAATCTCAAGTTGATGTGGGTGAGCTTGAAAATAGAGTTACCGAACTTAAGAAGAAGGTCTATGCAATGTCCAGTTTCAATCTCCCTGAAGAAATTGACAAGTCTGTAAAAACTCACTTGAAGAATGTTCTACTAAAAGATGTTCTAGATTTTGGTAAAATCAAAATGGAGAAAGCAGCTAAGAAGAGCTTACCAAAGTCCTCAGCAACATATTTTGATCAAACAGCTCTCGATATTTATAATCAAAATGATAATTTATACAAGATGACGACGACATGCAAGGAATTCAACAGACATCCAACACACAAAGCTCTATATGATGCCCTTGTAGTCTATCTAAGTGTTGATGAGGATTACATGGATAAGAAGCTTGAAGATCTACCTATTCATAAGAATAGACGTATGGATGATAAGGATCAGGATCCTCCTACAGATGCTGATAAAGTGTCTAAAAGAGAAAAGGAAGGATGCTGATGCACCATCTTCTAAGAAAATCAAAGATTAGCCTACTTCTTCTTAGAAAGGTACAACACCATCCAAACCATCAAAACCTTATAAATCTGTGCAAGCAGATGATATAGTTGAGGTTCTTAATCAAGAAGAGGCAATTGATAATGAAGAACCAGCTGTAGTTGAAGTGGTTAACACTAAAGAACATCCAGAAGATGATGATGGTCTGAATCACGATTGGTCCAAATGGTCCAAGCAACCTCCTAGACCGGAAACTCTTGATCCAGAATGGAGCAAAGACCCAAATGCTGATGTTGGACCAGAACATAATTGGTTTCATGATCTTGAGAAAACAACAAAAGATCAAGCTGAATTTGATGATCTGATAAGCTCTAGTGTTGACTTCTCCAATTTCATTAAGCATCGTCTCAAGAAAGATAAAATCACCAAAGTCGACTTAGAAGGCCTAGTTTTCAAACTTCTCAAAGGAACCTGCAGAAGTAGTATTGAACTGGAATACCACTTTAAGCAGCGTTACTTGGGCTTCTCTAAATAGTTAGATTGGACAAATCCTGAAGGTGACAAATGCCCATATGAATTGAGCAAGCCACTACCTTTATAAGGTCCTCAAAGTCATCTAACCATTCCTATAGAATATTTCTTCAATAATGATCTTGAATATATAACGATTGGAAACAAGGAAAGAAAATATGTTGCATCTATAACAAAGACAAAAGCTGTAAGGTATGATCTAAAATTCATTGAAGATGTGATTCTAAGGTTATAGAGCTCAACAAAAGTAGATTATGAAAAGGATGTTGCACTTGGAATTCTCATTGGGGCCCCAAACGATAGCTATTCTACAAATCAATAAATGCAGCCAAGTCACGGCATGACATCTTCTCACATCTGCATATTCTAGGTGTTGTCAAGTTATCGATAGATAATCAGTTTGTGTAACACCCCCAGAATGGGTTGCAGTGGAACAAGGATATCCGAGGCGTGTCACTTCAAAGATCAATAGCACAAGATATATAAGAAAGACAAAAAGTCATTTAAAAAGATACATTGGATTTGATAAAAGACTTGTTACACAAAGCATACAGCTTTACTTGTTCAGTGTTTGATATTACAAATATTGACAATACATTTCCCAAAACATATTACATCTAAATCTTTAGCGTGATAACCAAAAGTGTCACAAATGTATCCCTGGCACCTGGTGCCTATTGACCACCTGAAAACATTGCTTTAAAACGTCAACAAAAATTGTTGGTGAATTCATAGGTTAGTAAATTATAATATGCAGGACCGCAAGACTTTCCTCGTGATAATGTAATAGATGCAGACATCACAAAATCTGATTACGTTTTCCTAAGCTCATGACACTGAAGCTCGAAAATTATATTCGCAATAATAAATATTGCTATTCTGCCCGATCAGATGTTTAACCCTAAACATCCCAAATCCGACATGCTATAACGTTCGTTCACGGTGATAGCTAATCACCCGAACGGGGAGGTCAATCCCAAATGGATCTATTCATAACATTCACGCTCACATAATGTAATTCACAACTACATCTATGCAATTAACAATTCATGATAATGGGCTCAACTTGGGTTATCGCTACTTAGGCAAACACGTAATCAATATAAAATATACACTTGCGTCCAATTTATAAAACAAAGCATGTTTCCACCCTAAAGTTATAAATCATTGAAATCATAAAAATGTGGGGCTATGAACTCTCCTTGAGTTACTGATAATCCAAATATCATAAATAACGCGTCACGTAAATGATCGAATGCAACCTAAATTAACATAGGCCGTATAACACTAATCGCTTTGATTAACTAACATCATATACAAGTCTATGTAAGTTACATCATACTATCGTTCAGGCTATCATAATTTAAGAGGTCATGTAGTGACGTATGAGGAGCTAGGACATTTTAAATCGTAAATCCAACAACTCATCGATACGCCACCCCGAAGAGGTCTCATTATGAAACTCCCTAGTAATATAGTACTTTGATAACCACATGTAATTCTATATAGCTTCATCACCGTCTATTTGTAATTTAGAAATCGTTGTTATAGAGTGAAAACGTTTATAATTATCGTTTTAGTAAAACTAGCATAACTTTCCCGTTTCTCGCGTTTCTTACGTCCATGTCTTCGTATTGAGATGATGTATTAAAATATTACATTTTTATATTTTATAACCTTCTGATGAACAGTACTTTTACTGTTCATGACATTTTATAAATTTAATTGTCGTAATACCCGTAAATGCAATAACTTGTTTGTTTTAATCCTGATTTTAGCGATTCCTTCGACCACGTCTTTGTTATCAAAATTATCACATTTTTAATAAGTGGGGTCTGCTGATGAACAGTAATTTTTACTGTTCATAGTTTATAAAATTACTTTTATAAACTCGAATTATCGTAAACGTCGTATTTTCATTTTCGTTTAAGCTCCATTTTAGTAATTCTTTCGAGCACTCTCGTAATTGAAAGTTTCTATTTTTAATGAGTTCACAAATTAATGTTTACTGTCATGAACAGTAACTTTTTATAAAAAAAAATTATACATTTTAAGTATATAAACTTGCGTAATTCATAACTTCTTCGTTTTTAATCAAAAAATTACGTTTCTTATTGTTTTGGAATCCTAAAAATATGTATAATCTGTTAAAACTACCAAACTTTCTGTTTTGTATAATATTTATAAAAGAAAAAGGTTTTTTTTTATATTTATAAATCCGTTTAATTAACGTATAAATCGTAATTAGGGTATCTTTTTCGTTATTAATCCATTTTTTGAGTTTCTTACCTTTTTGGAATTGTCATGAGACGTATTATCTTTATAAAACATCAAACAAACCCACTTAATAAATTCAAAATCCACACACCCATCTGCAATTCATTTGTTATACTCATATATATAGTTTATTTTATTACTTGTCACTAGTTAAAAATACCACAATTACTTCACAAGTTCCATATACCATAAATGTTAATATTATATATATAAATACGATTCATTAGTCCACATAGTCCTAATGTCCAAGTTACCAGTCCATGAACAAGATTTAACAAGAGTTTATTAACATCACATTGAAAAACAAAACTTTCCTAAGTATCATTAAAAACATTAATTTGTACAAATACAGTTTATACTTAACCCCAACCATTTAACATACTTATAATCTCATTATTCCATGATATTACCAATCACAAAAATATGTATAATCTGTTAAAACTACCAAACTTTCTGTTTTGTATACTATTTATAAAAGTTATTTTATAAATCCGTTTAATTAACGTATAACTCGTAATTAGCGTATCTTTTTCGTTATTAATCCGTTTTTCGAGTTTCTTATCATTTTGGAATCGTCATGAGACGTATTATCTTTATAAACTGTCAAACCCACTGTTAGTGTTTTGAAATCCAAACAACCCCCTTTATGTATCTTTTATATAATTAATTATATACTTGTTTTATACATACTTTTCAACAATTTAAAATACCACAATTCCTTTATAACTCCTAACATACTTATGTCATATATATATTATATAGTCCAAGATCACAAGTTCATATGAAAAAGTGTTAAAAATCATAATCACAAGTAAGTTATCCATTTAACATGTTTAAAACCCTAAATGCTGATTTAACTATATAGAACATATATACTTATAAAAATGAGAAAAGTAAAGACATAAAGGTTTATAGATAACCTTAAAGTGATGTATGATGATGAGAAATAAAATCTCAACCCTTGGTTAGATTTTTAAACCAAGCTTGCAAACAAGAAAACCCCTAGTTTTCCAAATATAAACCCTAGCTTCCTTTTCTTGATAAATACTTGTAAAGGCTTGATCAAACCCTTAAACCATCTTGAGGTATCTTAGATATAGTGTATGAAAGCTTGTATGAGTTGTATAAAAAGATTGTATGGTTTGTTTGGGTTGGCTATTTGAGCCGTGGCTTATAAGGAGCAAAGAGGGGAGGGTTTTTGATCTTTTACCAAGTGTTTAGCATATGTATGTGTTTATTTCTCTTCATACTAGTTTATATATGGTAAGCCTAGTCAAAAGAATGCAATAGTTGGTCAAGAAACATGTGGAGGGTCTTAAGGAAGACTTGTGATCTTGTCTTTGGTCAAAGAAACATGGTATGGCTATGTTTAATAACTAGTTGATGTACAAGTCCAAGTGGTGAAGAAAATGTGTGCTTCTTGTCTCCATGTTGTTGTTTAGCCGTAGGTTAGGAGGGGGGAGGGAGTATATGTTTTATTTTTCTAGCTAATTTACTTGTATGAAATGTTACTTGTAGTTTTAAAGTCATTTATAAAATGTAGTTGTATACAAATGGTAACATGTAGACTTTTGTTAGTTTATTTTTATGAAACATATGACTAACAACATTTACTTGGGTAAAGTTTAATAAAACTTTGAGTGTTGGATGTAAAACTAAGTATTCGTTGAAGCGTAGATTAATTAATGGGGTTCCGGGTATGCCTAAACGCACTTTATCGCGAAACGTAGTAAATGTACGTAACCAATAAAAATAAAATGAACAATGACCATAATTATTCTCAAAATAATTATTTAATACTTGATTGATGTAAACGCTTAATTGTTTGGTGCCCGTTTACATTGAACGCAAATTTTTAGCTTACGCGATTTTACTTAATACATGAAATTACAAGCAAACGCGTACGACACTAAAAATAAATAGTAGATTTATCGACGTCGTCAATGACTTGAAAACACGGGGTGTTATAGACTTCCCCCGTTAAACGAGCCTTGTCCTCAAGGCTCACGATGCAGCACTTGACGACGGTGCGGTCTTGGTGAAGAGGTGTGGGTATTTCTTCTTGAATTGGTCTTCACGTTCCCACGTGAACTCAGGACCTCTCTTGGAGTTCCATCGAACCTTGACTAATGGGATCCGGCTTCGCTTCAACCGTTTAACTTCACGGCCCACTATTTCTAATGGTTCCTCAACAAAATGAAGCTTGTCATCAAGATGAAGTCCATCCAACGGAACGGCTAATGGTTCGTCGGCATGACACTTTTTCAGGTTGGACACATGGAATGTATTATGAACTCTGCTCAGCTCTTCAGGAAGCTAGAGCTTGTAAGAAACCTCTCCAACCTTTTCTAACACCTTGAAAGGTCCAACATACCTGGGGTTTACGACCCCTTTCCAAGGCGAAACTTTAAGCATAACTTTATCCCCGACTTGGAATTCCATTGGTTTACGCTTCAGATCGCCGGTAAACCGGTGACTTAAAATAAAAGATGAAATTTTTTAATTGTCAAGTTTTAATTAAGTTTGTATGGGTTGTACACTATGCATTAATTTGTGTAACTTGAAAATTCAACATTTCTTAAAATAAATGTTGAAAATTCAAAAATAGGGAAAATTTAGTATAGATCCAAGGATAAAACTTTTGTTTTCAACATTCAATAGGAAAAAAGTCAATACTTCGTCCTGCAATAAGAATTGTGTTTCACGTTTCAATTGTGTTTGAAGTTCAAGCCATGTAATTAGCTTTTAGTAGAAATTTTCCTTATATACTTTCATAAAATTATAGTTGTTTTTATAAAAAAAATTCAAATTTTGAAAACTTTTAATTTTTTTTTAAAATCTTTCAGATTTCAAAATTTTCAAACTTCATTCAAAATTTTATGTTACAACTAATATTTCCCAGCTAACAATTTATAAAAATAACTTTACAAACACAGATTTAACATTTAACACAAAAATATTATTAAGAATTTTACACAGCTATAAATTTACAACAAATGCATAATTTGTATATTTTGATAGTCGATATAAATCTCTGCTACTTTATAATGCATTTGGTACTTTTAAAAATAGATGTCTTAAAAAGTTTAAGAACACAAAACATTTCTTGTTATAGAAAGATTTATGTTAGTTTTGATATAAACTCAATAAATACACATAATTAAAAGTTATAACTCAAAATTCAGTGTCTTAATATGATATTCATTTTGTAACATCTCATTTTATAACAGTACACAATATTAATGCAACCCATAAAATCATATTAGTTGTAATTTGTAACAACCCAAAAGTTATAACAACTTATTTAAATCAAATAAATTCTAACAACCCATTCCAATATAAAAACTCTCCACACGGAATTTGATAAGCATAAACTTTCTCTCATTCACACTAAAGGCACAAACTCGTACCTATCACAACTATATACACCACTGCTTTGCCACCATCAGTCGCCACCGCCGAGGCATTCATCACCAGTGAAATCCTCACGATGATACCCACCACAAGTTCTGGTATGTGTGGATATCACTTTTTAATTCTAAGTCAAACACTAACCTGAAAATGGTAGTTATAAAAACTATTATTGGAAGTGATGTGAAGCATCATTCACAACACTTGTAATCAACAAATAATTTGTTCCTCCACTTGATATGCAGTATGTTACCATTGGCGCCTCTCCAGAATTAATTGGATATTTGTGTGGCCGCACCCAAAGGGTAATCCAAGATGATTCTTGATTACATTTGGTATATCTGTATTAAGTTTAATAACGGGAATCTAAGTGGTTAAACTATATGGAATGAGTTTGGATCCATATCCATGGTTTAACGATATCTATTCAAAGGGATGATTATAGTAAGAGATACATAACCATGCTACTGAGAATGTTTTCGAAATTTGATCTCAGACATTTCTAGTTTTAAAAACGAATGTGAGTGTTGCTAGACGTTTTCGTCGTTAGTATATGTGCTGTCTACTACTCCAACTCCCAAGTGGGAGCTGTTGGATTATGGTAGTTGGATACGCAACATTACAACTAGAAATGTGTGAGCCTATTGGAGACACACACGTTAAACACTTAGAGCGCGTTTTAACTTCACGAACGTTTCTAATGTAAACCAAAAAAGAATAAAAACCTGACTAGGACCTATTGATGTTTTATGGATTGTAACCGCTTAATGATGAGGAATTAAGTGTGATAATGAAATTTAATGATGAGGAGTTATAAGTGATAATGAGACTTGATGATGAGGAGTTATGAGTCATAATGAGACATAAAGATGGAGGTTTTTCTTATCATGAGAAAGGGGTTTAGAGGCTATAAATACCTTACCCCTTAGCTTATTTACAAGTGAAGAACAAAACACTCCAAAATCAGATCCCTAATTCGGGTTCTGCTCAATTTTGGTAATCCTTTAAGGGTTTTTTCAAGTGTGATTTGATCCTACAAGGTTCTTAGTTGGTCCAAGGGTTTGGTTTACCAGTTGTCAAGGTGTGACAACAATTAGAAACACATAGGGGTGTTTGGTATACAAGTGTTGTTTGGGTAATACGTGAAATTGGACTATTTGTTGGATGTGTTTGCGTGAGCACTCGTAGAGGTGACATTTTAGTCACTTTGTTTCATTACATTTGCTGTTGACTTCAAGGGTTAGTTTCCTATGTTTCTTTTGTTTATTTATTGTGTGGTTAATCATATACACCTTACTTGATCCATATCCGCTGCGTACTCGTAGTGTTAATGGTTAACAAAGTTCTTAAATCTCAACAATATTTATAAGTATGATCTTTTGCTATGAAATCAATACATATTATAATTAAAAGCCTAAAATTTATGTGTCATTAAAAGTATAAGTCGTTAGAAGTAATGCTTTCATTACTTATTATAATCCTTTTTGTAACATCCCATATCATCATGTAACCTCAAAACTTGTAACGGTTATATTAATGATAAATAAGTGATTTAATGAGAAAAAAATATGTAACCACCATATTAATATTTGTAACATATAAAACTGAAAAAAGGTTATTGATATACATTAAAATGTCAGTTATAAAATCTTATTATAATCCTTTTTGTAACATCCCATATCATCATGTAACCTCAAAACTTGTAACGGTTATATTAATGATAAATAAGTGATTTAATGAGAGAAAATGTGTAACCACCATATCAATATTTGAAACATATAAAACTGAAAAAAGGTTATTGATATACATTAAAATGTCAGTTATAAAATCTTAATATAAAAAACTCATGGTTTATGAAAGAATCAAAAAGCTACAACACAAACCAATCATATTTCACACACAATAGATTTGAACATCCAAGATTCTTTCGGCCCTTGAACCTCACCTAGTCCCTCGCTGGAAAATTTAATTATACGGTAACCTATCACCGCAATATGCGGGTACCTGTATATATTAATTTATGTTTCAAAGATGCTACTTATGTTCTCTTTTTTCTTTTGGATCTTACGTTTATTTGGATATGAAATACTTTGCATTGTTAATAGTTAAAGTTATTTTAGTTTAAATTATCATTCATTTGTACAATTTCATTTGTACAATTGTTGTTAAAAAAACGTTTAACCGGATAACATTTGCTCGCCGCAAAATATAGTCACAGGGTACCCGCCGCCGCATTGCGCGGGTATCCTGCTAGTTTACAACAATTTACACAACATATTTAACTACAAAACTATTTTTGATAAAATAACAAACAATCTACCAACAAGTCTCACAAAGAGATAATAAAAGCAAATCATACATTTTCGGATGCAATATTATATTTCGGTAACGACAGCAGCTGATTCGGCAACTCATTGTATGACCTAGATGGAGGTTTTTCTCATTTACAAGTGAAGAACAAAACACTCCAAAATCAGATCCCTTTCATCCCTCTCCATTAAATCAGCCAAATAACCAAAACCCTAATTAGGGTTCTTTGATTTTTGGTTCTGCTCAATTTTGGTAATCCTTTAAGGATTTTTTTCAAGTGTGATTTGATCCCACAAGGTTCTTAGTTGGTCCAAGGGTTTGGTTTACCAGTTGTCAAGGTGTGACAACAATTAGAAACACATAGGGGTGTTTGGTATACAAGTGTTGTTTGGGTAATACATGAAGTTGGACTAGCATCCGGGCGCATTCGTTGGACGATGTTTGCGAGCACTCGTAGAGGGACATCTTAGTCACTTTGATTTATTACATTTGTTGTTGATGTCAAGGATAAGTTTCCTATGTTTCTATTGTTTTATTTCTTGTGTGGTTAATCATATACACCTTACTTGATCTATATCCGATGCGTACTCATAGTGTTAATGGTTAACATAGTTCTTAAATCCCAAGCCGTATTTATAAGTATGATATGCTTTAACAACCTCTTCAATATAGTGGGGATGGTTTAACCCCCAGTTTTTTGTTCAGGAAACGAAGCTTCCTGTAAAGTATGTGTGTAACTTTTCCCACCACCTACTTTTAAGTATGTTTTCCCGATGCTACCAAACTTAGACAGGGGGGGTAGTCACACCCATGAGGACACAAAGCATTCTAAAATCATCTAAAGGCAGGAAAAATCAAGAAAACTTGCAGCCTTTTGGGTCACTTGTTTGTTCTTGTTAGGCTCTTAAGTGACCCAAAAGGCTGTAAGTTTTCTTGATTTTTCCAGCCTTTGGATGATTTTAGAATGCTTTGTGTCCTCATGGGGTGTGACTACTCCTTTCTCCATCTAAGAGGTAGCAACAAAACATACTTGAAGAGTAGGTGGTGGGGAAAAGTTACACCTATACATTACAGATCCTTCGTTTCGCTGAACAAAAACTGGGGTTAAACCTATATATTGAGGAGGTTGTCAAAGCATATCATACTTATAAATACTATTGAGATTTAAGAACTATGTTAACCATTAACACTACGAGTACGCAGCGGATATGGATCAAGTAAGGTGTATATGATTAACCACATAATAAATAAACAAAAGAAACATAGGAAACTAACCCTTGAAGTCAACATCAAATATAATGAAACAAAGTGACTAAGATGTCACCTCTACGAGTGCTCACACAAACACGTTGAACGAATGCGCTCGGATGCTAGTCTAACTTCACGTATTACCCAAACAATACTTGTATACCAAACACCCCTATGTGTTTCTAATTGTTGTCATGCCTTGACAACTGGTAAACCAAACCCTTGGACCAACTAAGAACCTTGTGGGATCAAATAACACTTGAAAAAACCCTTAAAAGGATTACCGAAATTGAGCAGAATCAAAAATTAAAGAACCCTAATTAGGGTTTTGGTTATTTGGCTGATTTAATGGAGAGGGAGGAAAGGGATATGATTTTGGAGTGTTTTGAGCTAAAGGGTAAGGTATTTATAGCCTCTAAACTCCCTGCTCTGATACCAAAATGTTAGAACAGGGCTAAGAGGGTATGTGAAAAGAGAATGATAGGTATGATTTATTGAAGAACAATGCAGAATCTGAACATAGAAACTTTAATGAAATCAACTAGTCCATATGAAGAGGACCAAACTCCTAATACATCAAAGAGTAGATAATTATTCGATGCCTTATTTTTAGTCTACTGCCCAATATATAGATAGTAGTAAAAGTAACCGAAAATACTAATAATGACAATATGCTGAAATTGGGGAAACTCCTGCTTAAGACCAGGGAAGTCAAAGTCAAAGTGCTAAAATCAGGGACTCATTTATGCCTTGTCCTTAATCTTTTCATTTGATAGCAGATTCTTATCAGTATATGAAAAACCTCCAGCTTTCTGTCTCATTATGATTCATAACTCCCCATCATCAAGTCTTATTATCACTTATAACTCCTCATCACTAAGTCTCATTATCACACT
>BQNB010060845.1:0-36755 GCA_026074375.1 Tanacetum coccineum
GGAACCTCTTACATGAGTTACACACACAATTGTCTTCTGCTACGCTTGTCTACTGTGACAATGTTAGTGCGATTTATTTGTCTTCTATATCGGATATAATTCAGTGTATAATAATGACTAGATGATTGGATAAGGATAACTAGATGATTACAATTAGATAACTAATGATGACTAGATGATTGGATAATGATAACTAGATGATAAGACTTTCAGGCACACGGGTTAACATGTAGAATGGTAAACTGTGTTGTTGTCTATTCCGTAAAACAATCACCCTATATATAAGATACAATCAATTGGATAATGATGACTAGATGACTGGATAATGATAACTAGATGATTACAATTAGATAGCTAATGATGACTAGATGATTGGATAATGATAACTAGATGATAAGACCTCCAGGCTAGCATACACGGGTTAACAATCTGGTTATGTATAAGTTTACAAAAGGGTCTTTGCATGTCTATGACTTAGGTAATAAGTTATGAGAATCGTAATACTTAACTTAATGAACCCTAAGCCCACAAATATGTCTGTTTTGGCCAACTAAACTACGTACTACGTAGTATTCATTTAGCAATGTTTGGTTTATAAGTAAACATGACCCGTCATATTCATGACATGCGAGAAGATTTGAAGCCTCCTATATGGAATATATAAGTTTTGATCTAAACTATATTTCAATTATATTGCCAATATGCTTGTGTTCCTTCATTTCGACATGTGACTTTAATGTTTTTTGTGAGATGAATGTGATGTGCTTATATGATATGTAAAGTTTTAGGTTTTTGATATCATGATGATTAATGATTAGAGAATGATACGAGTAACAAATATCACTTTTAATGACTAATGATTACACTTCATTTGCTAATAGAATGGAGGCACCACCATCAGGTACTAACTTGAAAATATCCATAATTTACAAACTAATGCATATATAAACTCTAGTGGAACAAATTATAGCGACGTTCATCTTTTATTCGGATCTCTTTTAACAGATCCGGACATTGAAGGAACAATGATCAGATTGCTGGTAAACGCCATTAGATATAATATGCTGACGTACACCATCTAGATTTTTCTCTTGCTAAAACTGATCCATGACCTCTTTAGAAAGAATATGATACTGTCAATTCTAGAGGAAGTTTCAGATCCTTTTGCATCTGTGATTCCTAAAATCTTGGTCATTTTCGGTAAGTTGTCTACATGTATCTGATTCTCGGTTTTCTTAACATAACCAATATATGGATCCTTGTTGACTAGCGACTTCTGAGGCCTGATAAGCATGGAATCCGGCATCTAAAAAAAGGAAAGTAACGAGTAAATTAGCCAATGGCTTTGTTTAAGACCCATAACTCGCTAAGTCATTAGTTCTAAGAACTTGGTGGTTCTGGTTTGTATGTTGTTACCTTATTTTGTCTGCGGATCATCGTGCTAGATCCTAGAATAGTGAGGAATTCATCAACAGCTCTTACCCACCTGCATAGTGAAAAGACGGTTTATGCTAAGATAAGATTTTTCAAGCTAAAAGTTGTAAGGATCACTTCAAATGGTACGAAAAAGGACTTACCAAACGCCCTTCGCGTCCATCCCATCAAAGTACCCCAGATGTCCTCCGTGTTGTGTAGTAGCTAGAATAATATTCTTGTTCACCCTACGTTTAAAGCATCAAAAAACCATATAAGAAGAGAATGATGGATGCTAGAATATGATTTATGAATGAAACAATATAATTACGTACCGGCATTCATCCCATATAAGCGCTTCTTTGGTGCAAACAGGATCATCTAAGGCACTGATGCAAAGTAGGGGCACCTTTATGCGTCCCACATAACCAACACAACTAGATTCCCTATAATATGTGTCCGCAGTCTGGAAAAATAGTAATAGCAGATTTAACAAATGATGGAGATTAGACGAGATAAACTAATGACGAAAAAGATAGGTCTTACAGCAAACTTTGCAACAAGGCAAGTGCCACTGGTATCAAACTCACGAACACGGCGTGCCTGCAAGATTACACATCGGAAGTCTTTATCTCATTGTGTAGTTCAAGTAATGGAACAAAGCTTAATTCAAACATAGAGGTGGGTTGGGTAAAAGGCCGTCAATCTTTTGGAATGAAACAGATTGATTTAGCTTAATCTAGCACAATTTCTATTCATTTTATTGAATGTTATGATTCAATTCTTTACTAATCAAGATTAGAAGGTGTAATGCATTTGAAGAACTTACCGGGTGACTTCCGACCCGTTTAACCATTTCCTACGTATTTAATTAAATATTTTATTTTATCCTAATTGGCCCATGAGAGAAAAACATAACAAAAATAACCTTTCGTTTGTAAATGGGGTTTGTAAATGGGATGGCATTGTCACCTCTAACACAACGGTGAGAGGTATGCTCACAACGGGCGAATATATTTGTTTTGGCTTAAGACACGATAACAATACATTTTGTAAAATGAATAAGGTAGCTAGATTACCTTTTCAATGCCATCCCAATCCGCAAGACGAGTAAAGAACTCTTGATGCCTGCAAAAAGAGTTCAATTATCGTCATAAACGAGCAACTTAACAAATGAGGAGATCGTCCACTTTGTAAGATGAAGCCTCAAATATTTAACGGAATTATAATTTTTAAAAGGTAATGCATACTTTTTTGCATAACGTTTTAAACCAGCTCCCAAGGCTCTGTCATAAAACCTCTGTACCGCATTCCGTCCAATAAACCTGTTACAAAGCTGCCATGAATTGGAGAATGAGTTATGGAACACAAAAAGTTGTTTACATTAGACGTTGTTTGACTTTTCGTATAATATCCAAATCATGTTTCTGAAATACCAACCAGAAGGTCCCACGGACAACAAACAGCTGCAGCCCCATCTATAAGAATGTCGTCACCATCTTCACCTAGATACTTGACCTGAAATTATGAGTAATGTAAGTAAATGGTTTGACTCCCTGTCACAAATCTGCGTCGGTCAAATGTGTTTCAACTACAGACTGATTATTGAAGGGAAAATCTTAGAAATTACCATCATATTTGCTCCAAGACTGGTTCCAACAACGAACAAAGGAACATCAGGGGATTGGGAGCGAATATGTTCAACTACTTTGCGTAAATCATTAGTCCATCCACCGGTGTAAAAGAAATCAGACTGTATGGCAAAGTAGTCAAAGACCTTGTTAACACTTGCATTGAACAAAAAAACTTGCTAGAAGTTGGAACATGGGAATTATATACTTACTGTCAATGGTACTTCCCCGAGTCCTCGATGGTTACTCACAACAACATTCCAGCCACGCTTCGCCATGTAAAAAGTGAGATGTTTTATGTACTGTCATGTACATTATAATAGTCAATTTCAAAAACAAGACAAGTTTAGGTTTCACTAGTATAAGACCAAAATTCCCGGATGAATTTATGTTTTTTAAGACTCAATTTTCTGTTGTTTCATACGTTTTTTATAATGGTTTAATGCTGTTATCAATATAGGATTCCAAACTTACTACAGAATCAGAATCACTTGTCAATCCCGGGATTACTATGACAATGGGCGTGTTAGCATCTTGATGAAGCTCGTCATTTCCGATGTCTTCCTTTTCAATGACTGAAAAAGAAATATAACCAAAAAATACATTACAAACTCCCTATATTATCACCAGCAATGGGATGTAGTCGTTGTAATTAAAGACGTATTTACAGTTAACAAGTTTAGAAAAACCGTTACCATCAGAACGTGCCAACCAATCCAAAGCTACTATTCCACCATCACCTGTGCTAAAAACCTCCCTGAGAAAACAAAGTCACATAGATTAAGTAAACAGAAAAGATCATACTCCATTTGTGTTTACTGCACATGCAACTAGGCTATGGTTTAATTTTTTTTATTTTTTTAATCAAAACTCTATGTATCTTTTATTTTTAGACATGTTTTTCGACTTTTTGTCCGACTAATTCACGAGGTTTGGCCTTAGTGAAAACTCTAATTATCCTTGCATAATGACCAAACTAATAAGACAAATAAAGGGTCGTATGTCAAATCCATCACCTTTATTTTAGTCTAACAAATTAAAGGTAACGCCAGCTAGGAAACTTCCAATGCAACAAATTCCATTTTTATATAATGTTAAGAAACTAGTTAAATAACAGAAGAAAACAAACCTTCGGTAGTTAAAAACAGGAGGCCTCCCAAAGAATCTCAAGAAAGTTGTCTGAAGGTGAGGACTAGTAAGCCATGGAGTAGCCAAATACCTGCATATTCTTCATCTTTCAGAACACATTTACCATATCATACATCAATCTTTATCGCATTTTGTCATAATTACTATCGATATATAAAAAACGGATATGCTTTTTTTGGAACAAACATAAAAGGTAAGGTGCACACTTTTTATGGGATGGAAGGACACTTTTTGTGAGACGGAAGGACCGCTAATTTATGTATTACAGTACTACTCAGCATGTGCTTCTAGTTTCGAATTCATAAATTTCGTCTCGACGTGTCAACAAATTAAAAATATATCCATTCGAGATACCCTGAATCTGGTCGTATATGAAGATTTTTTGAACAACGATATGAAGATAGTATATTACTTCTATAGTACTCATTCATTTACAAACTGCATGATTTTACAATCATTAAGCAACAACTTAACCAATCTCAGATTCTAATTAGATTAAACAAACAAGAAATGATTCATACGTCTAAAACATGTATCCGAAAATCAACCTAACAACAAGATTACGACACACATGAATACAGTAAGTCTAGCTAAGAAATAAATTTCTATGCATGACTTTAAAGTTTAAACAAACAACTATATAACAACATAAGGATAACATCATCGAACAGGTACGAATATCTTAGTATAAACAATGTGTTGGAAATAATATATAACCTTCCATGAAGAAGTGTGCACTTTGAAACGACTTCATGATAGAGTGTAGAGCAAGTATTAAAGGTCAACTCTACGCGCTGTCCTCGAAATCCGGTTAACAAGTCTTGAACGATATGAAACTCGAGAAAATTGTATACAAATATAAACGAAATAACAAACAATCCGATCACGTAGTGAGTGATTGGTATGAGAGATAGAGCTGTGAACAAGAGCTTGTATGGTGAGTCAGTTGACGAGCTTATCATTTCCATTGATGATAAGCTCATGTTCTTTGTGTTTGTGTTTGTGTATGTGTTTATTTGTGTGTTTGAGAGATGAATGAATAAGGGAAGTTTGAATGGAAAAAGAAATGTTGGTTTTGGCTTATTTATGATGGGAAGAGGCTTCTTCTTATGGAGAGAGTGGCTGCACAAGTCATATTCTTTTTTGTCCCCATCATTTTGTTTCTTATTACATTTTTTTATTAGAAAACAAAACAACTTAAATTGTAGCTCATCTAGTCATCTATTTTGTAAGTATTATTAATTTATATAAGACTTGGTTGAGTTCAAAGGTAGTGACAAACTGACAATAGTGTTCTTAAATTTTGGAGTAATAGATAGCTTTAATTTGTACTTTACAAAATAAATATGAGTAAATGATAATAAAAAGCTTTCATTGGCCTCAAATGTGGACAAGTCCTTAGGCTGAACACATCGATCAATCTCCATCCTACATAGTAGAAAATTTAAAAGATTAAGGCACGCTCCAACCCTTGCGACTACAATGAATTGAAGGCTCCAAACACGGCTCGTTCTATCTATAGAAAACTGTGTACAATCAACCGGTCGATAAGAACATTACCTCAGCTACAAGCTGATAATCCTCGGTAGGAGTCGTTACCAAACAAAAGAGAAACCAAACAACAACCAGCATCTACTCAAATCTTCACAATCAGGCATTATGCATGTAATTGTAGTCTGTAAAATGGTTTTACTGAAACAAGTTGCATGTATATAGTGGAATGAATACATACGTACAATACAAGAAGTTACTAAATTTATCCTTAATCATGTATTCTAAGTTAGTTCTTCCGTTTCATAAGAAGTGTTTCATCTTATTATTTATATTTGTTTGAAAATATATTTGGTTTTCATATACGGGTAGTAATTATGACTGTTTTTTTTCTTTCTATTTCATCATTTTAATTAAAACTTAGTTTAATTATCAATTTTTTGATTTTTAAAATAACTGTAGTAAAGATAAAAATATTTTTATCAATCAAAAGTAACATTAACTAGGGGTGAGCATGGTTCGGTTTTGTTCGGTTTTTGTATAAAACCGAAATCGAACCGAAAGAAGTCGGTTTTTGATTTTTAGAAATCAGTCGGTTTCGGTTTTGTGTCGGTTTGTTTTTTCGGTTGTCGGTTTATTTTCGGTTTGATTTTTCGGTTTTTTCGGTTTCTAAAGGATTTATCGAGCTTTGTTTTTACAAAGTCGATTTGATATATACAATAAACCAACACCTTCAAAGCTTTAAAGAAACAAAAAAGCAAGAAAAACTAAAACACAACAATGACAATAAGAAACAAATTACCATATAAAATCCAAAAAAATTTGTTTATGTGCTTTAAACCAACACAATAACAACGATAAAACCAAATAAACATAAAAAAAACTCCAAGAAGAGAACTTATTATGTGTCGTAAATGGCATGTTCAAGAAGCATATGAAACAAAGAGCAGTTACTCGACATGATATAGTTAATCTAGCGGAGCATATTCATCGTCCATTAGTGTCGATCAGAACTTATATATGTTCCCATGTTTATCAACATCAGTTCGGTTTATATCGGTTTGTTCTAATGCTAAAACCAAACCGAACCAAAAACTTCGGTTTTTTCAAAATCCGAAAACCGAACAATCGGTTTCGGTTCTTCGGTTTTTTTCGGTTTAGGTTCGATTTTTCGGTTTCCTGCACACCCCTAACATTAACTACACATATCATAATTTATTTGTCAACTCTTTTTAAGACGAGTGTGTATACATTAGTCTAGATATCAAACATAGTGATTTATCCTTTAATCATGCGTTCCAAATAGTTTATGGGATCCCATAGTTTATTCGCTACTAAATGTAAGATGTCAATCTCCACAATGTCTTTCTTGTTATTTAATCTAGGGACTTATCTCTTTTTTATGCCATAGTTTCCTAAAAATCAAAGCTGTTAGAGATGATTTTTATAAAAGGCACCTTTATTGAATGCATGCAATCATATAGCTTTATCAAAAAAACAACTTGCAAATTGAACATTTGTTTTTGTAACCTATTTTGCTGAATTAGCAATAGCATCATGGTGAAAGATGCTACCATATAAAGCAAATAAATATTTGTGTCTTGCAATCATTTAAATGTGCCTTATGAAAGTAAACTTATTGGTTTATTACACTAACTAAACTAAACACACATGTCTATATCAAACAGTGAATTTATAACCACATGATCAGGACTCCATTATTTGTGGATGTGCTACAAAAAATGTAAAAATTAAGATTCGTAATGTATGTATGTTGGGTCGACAAGGTTTTATTTTATAGTTAATAAAATATAAAACGACCACGTTGGTTTAGTGAGTCAATGAAGTAGCGGATAACATATTGGCCCAACACCACTCAACCAACACTCCATAATAGTCCAAAGCAAAGTCGGAACTATTCGTTGGGTTATGATTAAACGAGAAACAAAACTTAAATGCGATGAAGGTTAGAAAAAATCACAACCTACACTTCATAACGCATTTACAATAAATTAGAGGCATTTTTTCATTATTTTTTCCGGTTTAGTAGCACTAGGTAATCCCTCAAAGCATCATGGCCATAAAAAGCTAGTTGTAACGTCAGCAAAAGTGAGTCAGTCGGTCTTCGTGAAGATCCTACCGACCAAAACCAACCTACCTATGGCTGGCTGATAGTGGAAAATCAGAGACAAAACCAAAGAAGGAGGAATCGACCATCTATTCTCCATACTATCTCCATCCCTCTGATTTACCCAGACAGAGAATGACGTTGAAAGGTGCAAGCAGCAAACACAGTAGAAATTGCACAAAACTGAGGAAAGGATGGCACAACAGGGAGGTTTATGGTTGCTTTGAACTTTAGGTTACCAGATTGGTGGCCGGGGAAAGAAAAGGCAAGGCAGACAAGGCTCACGTGTGGCAGGCGTGTTGTGTTTGAAGGAGCTGTGATGTGGACGCATTGGCCGTTATTTTGAGCGACATGCTTCGATATCGTGTCTAAGAGCGAGAGTAATGTAGTGCGTATCAGTTCTTGGAATGTTTAGAAACAGAAGAAGGTATAGTCGAATTGCGCGAGGTGCGAGTGTGTTTCTTCATTTAAAACAAAAAATACCAAATTATTTAAACATCATAAAATTCATTACATAAATTAAAAAAAACATTGCAACCATTCAGACTAAATAATGTAAAAAAAAGTTCAAATGGACTTAAACGTAAAATATAATACAAATGTGTTAGAAATGAAACACTATGGTAACATTATTAATAACAAAAAAAAATTGAAAAAAACAAAAATAGCCCATCATCTTCTTCCATTTAGGCGCCAAAACCTGCAAAATGAAAACACGTGTTAGAAAACACAAATCAAACACAACAGGGCAAGTCAAACACAACAATTAACACAAAACTCATTTAAAACTCAAAAAAAAGAAAAACCTCCATGGCGTGGGTTGGTCACCACGGCGCGAGAGCCGATGGCGCCACCCACGGTGTCGTCGGCGCCAGAAAAAGCTCGGCTACTGTGATGGCGCGAGCCCACAAGCCAAGGGTACCTCTCGCTCTTAAGAGTTAAGATTCTCTCTTTAAGTATCGATGCCCGATGAATTGGATTATTAAAAGAGAAATGCCAGAACAACAAACATTTTAGAAAAAAACATATGAAAATATCAAACTTTTCTCATATATCAATGGATAAATCTCAGCCACTAATTTTCTTGGTGAGAAAAAAAAGATATTAATTAATATTTAAATTAAAAATTCAATTACACTTATCTTTTATAATTTAAATATCCCATGAATCGTTAATTGTTACTCAAAACAAATTAATTATACCGTCACGAGTAACATTTAATTAGACAGACACTTTGATATACTTTCGAAAAAAAATGTCGTTCTTTTCACGTTTTCTTAGTTGTACCAAAATTCGAATTACATACCACATTAGATTTAATATCACATTAAGTTTAACACTAATATCGCAGTTCGAACACTAAACATTCGAACTAATCTTGACATAAATATTTGTCTATAAATCAAAAACTTTTCTCATTTTTTACAATGAAAAACATATATTCTTGACTTTCCAACCATATATCATACACATATTGTATATGAATTATAAGTTTTATTAGTTCATTTATGAAACTTCTATAATCATAAGTGAAAAAATCACAGTTTGTAAAAAATCACATGTGGGAAAAATCACATGTGATTTTATTAGATTATTCAAATTAGTGTTTAATATATGTGATTTCTCATGCAATTCTCAACAACGAAGAAACAAAAGACGAAAAAACGTGAAATAAACAAAAAAAGTTTGTCGAAAGTATAACAAAGCTCTCATCTATAGAAAGACAAATTAAATGCTCGTCGCGATATTATATTTTTTTCGCTTAACGATTAACGGTTTAAAAGATATTAATATTTGAAAAAAAGAATGAAAATGAGTTTGTTAAAAATGAGTGGCTGAGATTTTTCTATTGGTGTGGGAGTAAATAATTAATATGTAAATAAACTTAAATCAAAACATATTCACACTTTAGAATAGAAATTTTAGCCATATATTTTAATAAAATATTATACATTATACCTTATATTAATAGGCAAGATCGTTCCCCCGAGGCACTCTTAAATGCTCTCCTTTAATTAAAAGGGCCACTTTAACAAACCCAGATTCAAACTCAGAAACCATCAAAGCTTTCACACACACACACACACACTCAGGTGCCGACCAGAAAATCTCAATGTCTTCCAGCAAGCCTTGATATGAACGAACATATGCAGGTAAGCTTCTTTTGATTAGGTTTACTTTTGATTTAATTGATATTTGTAGGATAAACTATTTGGCTTTAATCTCAACTTCTTCTGCGTTTTTCAGGTTGTGTGACAAAAGGAAATGGCTGCCGCGTTTTTCAAGCGGTGTGACAGGATGGAGATGGAGAATAACATATCACAATTTCAGCTTCAAATGGTGTGTAAGACGTGCAACCAATTTTAGTTTTAAATGTTTTTAATATTTTATTAATGTCTGATTGTTTATGTGGAACCAACACAAATTCCCAGTTTGGTATATCAAAGTATGTACTGAGATTGCTATTGTTTATAATTGCCCAATTTACTGAGATGGCTATTGTTTATAAAAAATTACGTTGTTCCATATGCGTAATTGTATGATATTCAATGGTCATGATACTATAATCCCGTTTCGTAAATGATGGTTTTAGAGATATGAGTAGTTGTAACAGTGGTGTATGTCTTAGCTTATATAGGGGTGAGCTAACGTAAATTTATATGCCATTTTACTAAATGCCCAATTTACCGGTTTATTAAGATATTAAGTTGAGGTTTTAGCTTATTAAGTTGATATTTTAGCTTATTAAGTTGAGGTTTAAGCTTATTAAGTTGAGATTTTAAATAGCTGCAACGTAATTTAAACCAAACACATTTGTAAGTTAATTCAAACACATTTTGTTGCATTAAATTTTGACACAAGATAAGCTAAGTGTAGAATTTTTTGTATGCGATTTAATGAGATTATAACCTTTGGAATACATGGCTTAGTAGCTTTCATATAGGTTGTGACTACTGTAATAATCCGTAGTCTGTATTGTTCATGAGATAATTAATGAAATAAGTAAAACGGAGTTTTAATCATATAGCTATAATGCATTCTATGTTTGTTAGGAAATGAACATATTAGTTACATTTGATGAATTCATTTTCGAGCAATAGAGCAGTAGCATCATTTACTGAACTGACACAAGTTGTTATTCAGTGTCAACTTTCATATACTGCCATCTTTGAGCAAGCTTCGACCCTCCCTAAGATTAGATTTTTTTTTAACGGCAACTTTATTAAAAGAACTAGCAAGGAGCTAGAAAGACATTACAAAGAAATAAGATAGGGGATTTTTAACCAATACTCCCAAGAAAAAACCCTATTACATCTACTAGAACACCATAAAAATGACCAAAAACAAGTGTCATCAAAAATCGTCGAACGATTAGTAGGCGAACCTCAAAGAAACCAACTGATTCGATAGCTCCGAAATCCGCCACCAAGCATCATAAAAAACACCTTCTAAAATAGACATGAGAAGAAGTAAAAGCCGAAAGGTAATAAGAACCAAGCACCCCAATTCCGAGCAAGAGAAACAAATCTCCAGCCAATCCAAATCCACCACACAAATTTTACGAAGAACAACCCTACCACGACCATCGAAAGAAAACATGTTGAACACCTCCATACATCATTACAAAAGAGGACACAGATGGGAATCCAACAAAACACCTCTACGGCTAAGATTTGACGCTGGTAGGATAACCTATCACGATAAGCACGCCAAGAAAAAAACATTAACTTTAATTAGGAATGAATTTAACCGCATCTCGTTTCAACATCCGACGAAGTAAGAAATCAGTCATCATAAAGTTTCTGAAGACTTTAAACCTTGAACTCTCCATCTCCGACAAATCACAAAATCCACCTATCTTTTGGAAGACGAGAGACAACCCGAGTCAGAATTGAAGAAAGGGCCCTCCACTGTTTTTTCTGCCGAAAACGCTCAGCTCCATCACGCACGTCCCGACGAAAAGAAGCTGAGACTGAAGAAGCTCCCATTTTATTAGCCACCACAATCTCCTTATCCAATTCGAGAGCAAACAAACGGGGAAACTGAACACAAAGAGGGGCATCAGCTAACCATATATCATACCAAAAACTAGTACAAGACCCGTCCCCAATCCGCTTCTTACAATGCGAAGAAAAAACAAAACCAGAATCTTTCAAAGATTTTACTTCACGTAAAATAGAGCACCAAATCGAGGGTTGATCGGTCACATGAAGATCAAACTTTGAGCCATAAATCGCTTGAATAACTTTACACCATAAAGAGCTGTCACACCCCGCCAAGGCGGAAACGCAAGGCGCGACATAATAGGATATTAACATAGCACATGGTATCTTTATAGAGAAATACTAAATAGGGTAATAAATGCAAAGACACAACGTGTCATGAAAACATCCACAATCCAACGACAATGTAAGGGTGATAGGGGTTGCCATCCGTACAAGTCTTACAATATCAAAACAAAGTCTAAAAATCAAATCAACATATTGTTCAAATAAAACAGCATAGCAAAATCATAGATCTTCAACTTTCATCTTATGGTCTCACTAGCAACTCTCCTAGCCTCAATGCTTATTACTTGAAGTACCTGAAAACGATGCTAAAACACGTCAACACTAGGTTGGTGAGATGTCATAGGTTTTAGACACCAACCTCAAAACATTTCAAAGACAATTACAAAACAAATACTGTGATAAGATAAAAAGTTGCATATCATATCATTCAGAGCATATTGACTGTGTATATCTTTCAAAACAAATGTATTTCTGATAAAATTTGATTTTGTGCAATAAAACACTATCGATGTGTCACAAAAATTCTTTCTCAAGTAACACGTCGATTGATTTTCAAATCAATTTTTTATCTTTAATCGGTAAGATAGTAACTAACCGATTCACTCTTATCGTGCTGTCTGCTTTGAGACGTTCCGATACAGAGAACAGGCAAGTATGGAGATTCTGTTGGTTACACATCAGATGATCTGATACTTATACTGGAAATCCTGTCAAGGAGATTCTTCTTAAGATGAATCTACCTGATCACAGGTCGGTCCTCACGGATCAGGAGGTTAATCCAACCAGACTCGGGCGAATGACAAAGCCATATTCGCCCACAAGCTTTATTGCTAACTGTTTTATTACAGGATCAAGCAAAAATGGAGATGGAGACACCTCGTTCCAGTGGAGTCAATTCACCACCCAATGCTCACACTTAATGCTTCCAAGTAAAGACATCATGACAACTGAATGACCTACAACACAGCTTCCGCAACTCTGAGAAGTAGTATCATGATCAAGAAAAGTGTGAGCATGCGGGTCCGAAGGTCACAAAATCACATGAAGGCAATGCTACTTAACAAGGATGATCAAGAGATTAAAGATGAAAGATGATCTCAAGGAAAGCTCAAAGATCACACAAGCCTAAGAGACAAGTCTCAAAGTTCACTACATAATGTACAAAGACATCAAAGATTGAAGAATCAAAGACTTCGAGCTACAGACAGAAGGTCAATGAAGTAGAATGCTAGAATTCATAATGTATTTTCTGGGGTGACCTCCCTTAGGGGGAGATTGTTAAGATTATGAAAAAGACTCGGTCACCCCCGTGTATCATTAGTATAGCATAGCTCGTAGTTAGAAAGAAACACTTGTATATATACCACTTCCCACCCATGGGAAGGGGTTGGTTGTTATTTTCATGCTAATACCTTGCACTTATCTCACAAAAAACATCTTTCTCTCTCTAAGATTAATTAGCCAACCCATCATCTATTGCTTGTGTTATGATATCATGTATACTACACAACCTTTTTAGTTTCGGGATTAAATTGAATAGGAGAAAAATCACCATCGGTAATAACATGCCAAAGATCTAGATCTTTTGACTTCACATAAGTTTCGAATCTATTTTTCCAATAAATAAATCATCATTTTCAAAAGTGGTTGTCTTTGCATAGATTGCCCTTCTAATATTTTTCCGATTCCATATATTTATTCAAGTTTAAAATACTATTTTTTTTAAAGTCTTTTTAACGTGGCTCTGGTACCAATTTGGAAAACTAGAAGGGCGGGTTGAAATAGTTTTACCGCCTTTTATAAAATTTAATTATTATTAATTGTTTATAAAAAACTTAGATTCGACTTTTTTTGAATTCAATACTGCACAATATGACAATATAAATATGTAGAAATAAATACAAAAGATAAGAGTTGAAAGTACAAACGCAACACAAGGATCAATAGTTGGTTGGTTTATGAAGCAAATCTTCGGCCTAATCCACTCCCGAGCACGCAACTCGAAGAATTTGTTATCTTCACTATGTCAACAAGCTCGCCATATGGCGGAGAAAACCGTACAAAACGTTGCTTATATCAATTTCCGACACTAAGCTATATTGTCAGATTTTTTTTTGTTTTTTTCTTTTTTTTTTTTTTCCCCACCCCCCCCCTTCCTAATCTTAGCTAGAACCAATCTATCACAACACAACTTTACGACTAGTTCACAACTTCACAACTAAACTTCACAACTTCACTACACAACTTATCTTACACCTTGATCACGACTACACAACTTCTTCAATCTTCACAACTTCACACCTTCACAACTTCTTCTCACCACACTACTTATATCACAACTATCTAACACTACTAAAAAGGATCACCAAGATCCACTATACTTACAAGAATCACCAAATCCTAACAACTACACAACTTTACAAGATTTACAATAGATTTACAAGGTATGATATGGATGCAACAAGATTGCAATATAGATTTTGGGGTGTAATACTTCTCACTAAGATGATGGAAGTATTCTCTCTTGCACTTGAGGAATTGAGCTTGATCACATGGAAAAAACGCCTAAAAGATTAAATGATTCAAAGGTTTTTAGAGAGGATGAGTGGGCTGTTTATAAGCAGAAAGAAAGAGTGCAAAGGTGAGAAAAATGTAGAGAATAGTCCAGTATTTATAAGGGACAAAAGTAGGAGCGTGATCAATGGCCGGCCCCCCTTAAATAGGGTGTCGCCTCCCTTAAAATTAAGGGGGCCCTGCCCGCCCGTAGCCCAGCGTAATTAAGGGGGTCGCCCCTTATTCAGACGCTCCTTTTTGTCCTATTCAGGGGAGGTGTTTAATGGACCATTTCTAGCCGTTTTAGGTTCAAAAATTTGAAATTCAAAATGTTTATTTTGAATAAAACATTTCTTTTAAATGTTAAAAAAGTTTTGTGATATTTTATAAAAGGTTTACAAACATGTTTATAAAAGTTCCTTTGATCATAAAATGCCATCAAGCATTTTTTTATTGTTTATTCATACTTGAGTTATATAAGTTTGAAATGAATATTTACTACTAAATACTTGTTTACGTTTAATTTTACGTTGAACGTTTTTATATTTTATGATTATCAAAACGTAAAGATGTGAAAAAATATTATTAATGTTTTTAGGCATTATATTTTATCAACAAAGGCAAAGCATAAACGTCAAAAGTCATATCTTCAACATCGGGGGAGACAATGATAAAACAAGACAACCTCGTACAAGAATGTTATCGGTCGTACAAGAACGTCAACATAGAAGATCAAGTCCTTCACATCCTTAAAAGAACTTAAAGAAGACCTCAACAGTGGAGGAGTAAAAAAAAGAACATCAACAGTTGGGGAGATTTTAGCCTAATTTTAATTAGTCTAACAAGAATTGTCATCTGGTCTTATTAAGTCAATTAGGTCTTGTAATGTAATAGGCTAGTCGGGTATTAACGGGCTTGGATTGTAATCTAATATTGTCTATGTTTCGGGTTTAAAGCCCAAGTTAAGCCAAGCCCGACCCATTTAGAAAACCCATGTGCCAAGTAAATGGCTAAGGGTATAAAAGAAACCTCACCACACATGTAAGGGTGTTGGTGCAATTCTTAATTTTGTCTGTGTGTGTAACTCACCATTATTCTTTCTCTAAAACAAATATCATTCTTCTTTCTCTCACTACTTCTCTCTTCTATCATCTAGCTTATTTTCTACTCAATCTTGCTTATTGGTAACACATAAAGTTGTGTTTGGATCTTAAACATTCGGGATAACAAAAACGGGTCAAAGTTACTGTTGACCTTCGTTTTCCCTCCCTCTTTCACCTCAACAACACCAGGGTAAAAATCCACACTCTCACGCCCTCTCATATGCTTCTAGAAGCCTGACACCTGACGCACGCAGTGACGTTTTTGGCAGGCCACGCTGGTAGATACCTATAGTGTTGATTGGTGGGATAGACGGGCACATGATCCAAGGGCTCCAAATGATTGTTTGGGGATTGGACAAGATTAGAAGGCTGGGATTGAAGGCTTACACGCTCCTAGGGTTCTGGATCCTTCCTCTGATCACTATATAAGAAGAGCTCCTCACACAGATTGGGAGTCTAGTTTTAGCTTAAGTTTAGTAGTAATTTAGCTTATTGTCTTTATTTTAATATAATTTCCTATATAAAAGCTTGTACTCACTTTTGATTATCAATAAAATTCTGCTTGGTTTAATTCGTGTTTTATTCAATGTTTTTACTTAATGCAAGTATGGTTGAAATAAGCTCAAATTTAATCTAATAAGCTCTATAAGCTCTCAATTACTATATAAGCTAGCTATCATTCAGTTAAGCCTTAAAAAGCTTAACTAATATGCAATTCACATCAATTTCACCACAAAGATACGCAGCTCTAATTATGGAAGATAAGCCAAAAAAGGGATGGGCTTATAGACCATACTAACTTGTTTTAACAAGCTAGAGCTTGTTGATTTAAGCTCTTAAGAGCATTTAAGTCCCTGTTTAGCTGGGACAAAGGTACTATTTCTTTTACTTTAAATATTAGCTTATTGTCTGAATTCCCTACTTATCTGCTAATTTGTGCTTATTCTGTTTTCATTTAGCTTATTTGTTCTCATATTAAGAGTTTTATAATCTGTTTTGAATTTTAGTTTAGTTTTCATAAAAACTGTTAAGAAAAACCAAAAATATGCTTATTATTGTAGCTTATTAGTTCTAGTGTTACATTTCCTAACTTTTATTTGCTTAATAGTCTTTAATAAGCTTTGTACTCTTTCTGTTTTTAGAAATCTAAGCTTATCTAGGTCTGAGTGAGCTTAAAATAAGTTTCATAAAATCTAAAGGAGTGTTTGGGTTAAGCTTCAAAATGGGTCAAATAAGGTTTAATGCTGTTTTTGGTTTGTGAGTCAGTTTCATAAGCTCAAATAAGGTCTGAGTAGTGGTTTTTATAAGCTAAAAATTAGTTTTGATAAGTTTTCTAGTTTACTATCATCAACAGTTTAAGTCTGTAAGATTTGAGTTTGCTCAATAAGCTTATGGGTCAATTTTCTTAAAAAGGTATTTGAGGTATGGTTGTTTGTGTTCTATATGTGATTCCTAATGCATCAATTCATACTGTTTAAAGTTAAATGATGTTGGAAAACCCCTTTTTGCAAAATCAGTCATGCTTGTTCATCAAATTTTCTAAAAAGGTCTCATATTGCAGACTAAATTGTGGTCTTATTTTAGTTTTACTTAATTAACTTTTGATTATTCCTAGCTTATTTTAGTCTTAAGATAATCTGTTTTCAGGTTTTAGTTGGTTAAAAGTCTTTTTGAGTCTTAAAATTTATCTGCAAGTAGTTAGTTTTTTTCTAAAAAGCCAAAATCATTAGTAGTTAAGTCTGTCTTCTCATAAGTCCTTTTCTAGCTTATTTCTTAGGCTTATTTTCTTATGACCAGCTTAATTGTGTTCTTTAGATATAGGTGTTCATCTGTTTTTGCCTTTTAGCTTTTTGTTTTGCTTATTGAGTCCTAGGTTTAGCTTTAAAACTGTCATATCATACCAAAAAGCCAAAAATATTAGTTGAGTCTGTCACTTTTTCAAATCCTTTTGCTAGCTTATTTTCTAAACCAATTGTCTTAATTCTAGCTTAAATGTGTTTTTTGGGAATTAAATCTATTATCTGATTTTAAGTTTTTAGCTCATTCCCAAGTGCATTATTATTCTTATTAGTTTAAAGTTAGTCAAAAGTCCTTCAATCTGTATATACAATCTTCTTAGTGTCTGTTTAAGTGCTTTTTAGCTTATTTTGTTAGCTTATTTTTGGTCCTTTCTGCTTATTAGGTCTAGGAGTGAGTCTGTTTTAGATTATTTAAGTTTTCTTTTTGCTTATTTAGTCTAAATAGCCAAACAGTTTGTTATAAGTCATTAAGCTTTAGTTAAGCTAAATTGTTACTCTTCATTCTGCTTATTTCTAGCTTATTAATAAGTATTAGAATTAAGTCCTTTTCAAAATTTGCTTATTATTGCTTATAGATTAGTTTTCAAAAAGAAAAATAAAAACAATTTAAAAAGAAAGGTCACAGGGGTCGAACCTGTGACCTCCCCTTCACACCCCCAACGATTTAACACGCACTCTCACTGCCAACTGCCCTTGGGTCTTTTTCGTTTATTAACTTGCACTATCTAATTAATATAGTCTTTTTAGTTTTTAAAGCTTATTTGCTTATTTGCTTAATTACTGCTTATTTGTTTCAGCTTATTTTCCATTTAATTTCTTATTTATAGATTTGTTCAAAAGTACATCATAAATTTTTCAGATTTTTATAAATTAGTTTAATATTTTTAGATTAAAACTGTTTTTAATTCATAATAAATAAATAAAAAGTAAAAAAAATATAATTTTTTTTTCTAAAATTATTTTAAGTCATTTAGGATTTATAAAAAATTAAAAAAAAATTTAGGGTTAAATTTTAATAGTTTAGGTAATTAGTCGCGTTTTAGAATTCCCGTTAACGTTTTCTAGCTTAAATACTTATTTGCCTTAGTTGTTTGCTTACTTTTAATTGTTTTTGCATTTTCATAAGTAGAATTAGAATCCAAAATCAAGATCCTTGAAATTATTCAAAGCACGTGATCACGAACTCAACCGATTCTCAATTCACGCTTCGTCGGGATACGACTCGGAAAGATTTGGTCATCACTTTTTCTAAAGTGATTTTCATTTCTTAACGGAATACTTACTTCTTATATTATTTGATAATTGGTATTTTAGTTATATATATATATATATATATATATATATATATATATCTTACATTATATATAACAGGATACAACAATGCCACCTCATGCAACATAAATGCCACATAATCATCAAAGAATGATCCTATCGACCTCTACCCTTTTCCCATCAGCTATTTCAATCACATACCCGGGACTAACAATACTAGGGCACATATTTAACAAGTTTGCAAATTCAGAAGAAACAAAACTAAAATCCGCGCCGGAATCAAAAAGTATTGAAGCAAAGTGATCGTTTATAGAAAATGTACCCGTCACGACTTTCGGATCCTGCACAGCCTCATTAGCATTCATATTAGCGTTGTACGCCTTCCCGCGAACCTGATTCCCACCACCACGGTTATTTCGGTTCCCTTCAATAGCTAACTGATTACCAGATTGACCAGGTGCACGATTTAACTTAGGACAGGTAGGCTTGATGTGGTCTGGGCTCCCACACTCATAACAGACCCTTTGATTCTGATTTCCTTTCACAGCATTCAACGGAGCAACATACTTGGGTTCCCGGCAATACTTAGCAAAGTGACCCGGTCTTTGACAATTAAAGCACAACTTACAGTCCCCGCCAACAGGGTGATGAGCATTACACTTGTTGCACCTTGGATAGTCCACATACTCTTTTCTAGGAGGAGCCGCCGCAAACCCCGCTACTACCTTTGACCTTTTGTTGTCCCTCCCAGACCCCGACGACTTACTTCCTTGATCATCAGCTTTCCTCTTGTCGTTTTCTTTGACCAAAGTCCCACAGCTAATCGCCTCCTCAGTCAAAATACTAGCTCTTGTAACAGCAACCTGAATAGTTGCCGGCTGAACTGCCTTCACCATCCCTCTGATCTCCGGTGCTAGACCTGCAATATACCTCTTAATCCTTGATGACTCAGGCGTCACCATATGTGGCACTAATCTAGCTAGCTCGTGAAACCTGTCGGTGTAGGCAGCATGGTTGCCTCCCACCATTCTATGGTTCCAAAGTTCCAATTCCAACTTTTCCAATTCATGCTCCGGACTAAACTCTTCCTTCATCAAAGCTTTGAAATCGTTCCAAGTCATGCCATTAGCTGCATCTCTACCTCTGATCTGTACCTGACCTTTCCACCATGTTAGTGCTTTATTCACCAAAGAGCTGGCAGCATACTTCACCCTCTGGTTATCTAGACAGCCGCTATTGTCAATCACCGTTTCTATTTTCTCAAACCAACGAGTAAGTGCCACTGCACCTCCCTTCCCATCATATTCCTTGGGTCCACACGCCTGGAAGGTCTTATAAGAACACCCGTTATTGGCTTGGTTATTAGCTTGGCCACCATTGGCATTCTGAGCATTGTTGACATTTGCAGTCACTTGGTTGACAATCTGGGGAATGATGTTCTGAAGCTGCTCAGCTATGAGAGTAGCTATGTTGGGCTGATCGCCAGTTTGTCTAGTATTCACCATTCTGACAATATTGACCGAATTAATTAAGCCAGGAAGAATAGGGTTTCCTAGACCTATCATCCTAACACTTACAATATATACTACCACATATGCATGTATATATAAACATATTCGCAATTAAATCAGAACATAAACATAGAATAAACAACAAGACATTGATAATTGCATTAAGGTCACAAGTCCACGTGTGTGATACCTTTATAATTATGTTGGCCACCATAATTATAACTGCGTCTTTTGCACACGTGTACTTACTTCCAAACTACACCTCTCAATGATAGCATGCATTTCATATAGCACCAAATTTCACATATCAAGGATAATCAAATAATTAATAACACATATTCCAATTATCAAGAAGGATAATAAAATGGAAGAAACATAGGTGTCATAAGATTAGGGCAAATTTAACCTAGTTTCACTACGAGAAACATAAACCCTAATACGCATCTACTTCCAGGACTCCTAGGTTATAGTCTAGGTTCAACCACCTAATTCTCTATAACCTTGGCTCTGAATACCAATCTGTCACACCCCGCCAAGGCGGAAACGCAAGGCGCGACATAATAGGATATTAACATAGCACATGGTATCTTTATAGAGAAATACTAAATAGGGTAATAAATGCAAAGACACAACGTGTCATGAAAACATCCACAATCCAACGACAATGTAAGGGTGATAGGGGTTACCATCCGTACAAGTCTTACAATATCAAAACAAAGTCTAAAAATCAAATCAACATATTGTTCAAATAAAACAGCATAGCAAAATCATAGATCTTCAACTTGCATCTTATGGTCTCACTAGCAACTCTCCTAGCCTCAATGCTTATTACTTGAAGTACCTGAAAACGATGCTAAAACACGTCAACACTAGGTTGGTGAGATGTCATAGGTTTTAGACACCAACCTCAAAACATTTCAAAGACAATTCAAACATTACTGTGATAAAGATAAAAAGTTGCATAGCATATCATGAACTATCACATACTACAAATCATTCAGCTCAATTCAACACAGTTCACATCAATATAGCTCAAACAAAATAGTTCAGTTCAAAAGAAGCTCGGCTCAACCCAAGTGAGGAAGGAATGATCCAACGATCCAATCCAACCCTGCTCCACTTGTCATTCTCATTCAACACATAGCAAGTAATAGTCATAAAGCACATGCATTTTCAGCTCAACCATCAAATATCACAGTAATAAAACATTCAATATTCATTGCATCGTTTTCACCCCAATGAAAGATCTTAGAAAAGATAGGGGCTATGACACTCACCTGCTGCGCTGCTACAAGCAATTATACTCCTTGCTCAAAACTATAACATATAAACTTTCGTTACAATTGGCAAACTAAAATGCTTAAACCAACGTATCAACCCTAATTGATGGATTATTATATTCTAGTCATATTCCTACCACATTTTCTTATCATTTTGTAACACTTTTTAACCTTTTATACCTTACACACTTGTACCTCACCCTTTACAAATTTTCTGCATAAAATGTATATTTTTCACCCGACAAGTGTGACCAAAAACCCCAACCAAATGGTGTCCAAAAATTCTACCAAAAATTTACAGACTTCCTATATGTCTTATGAGACCCCAAAAGTTGCCCCATAAACCCTACCCTTTTATAAACCTCAATTAGAAAATTGTTTTCACAAACTGACCCAGATTTGCCCGAAAAACTGACCTCCCAAAAGTTTGGTACAAGCTGACCACTTTAAAATTATTATTATTTTCTAAAAAAATTCAGAGACCTCACACAATATATGAATTAACCACAAACCAAGTTTTAGCTTCCAGTATGAAGTCTAAGTATTTTATAAAAATTCAAAATCAAAAGTCAGAAAATTCGCAGTTTTGGTGACGAGTCTTGCAACTGATATTTGACCGACTTCCCGACCTCAAAAACTGTTGGGGCCGGATTTTTTGAAAAGTAGACTCGAAAAGCTACAGTTTAAAAAAAAGAATCAGTTCAATTGCATTCTCCATCTAGGAGATATGCGTCCGTGAAGTTGGACAAACTTTTCTGCCAGAATTTCAATTCCGAATTTAACCTACTTAACCCTCATAACACCATTAATATAATCCTAATCATGCATTAAGCATCACCATAACACTAATTACCCATTAAAATCAGTAATTTATTAAAACCCCTAATTTTTTATAAACCCTAATTAATTTTTCTATAATTAACTCTAATTCCATCAAGACTAGATTACAAAATTAATATAGTGACTAAAGATTAAACATGGCTTACCTTGGTAAAAATTTTTTTTTTTTTTTGATTCCTTCTTGCTGCCGACGATCACAAGGGGAGGAGGGGAAAAATGGTTAAATGTTCCCTAAATCTTGTATTTATACCCTTAATATCCTATTTAAATTAAAACTCTAATTATTATTTATTTTTTTCCTCCAAACCGACTAAATCAATCGGCCCATTTTTATATATATATATATATATATATATTTTTTTTAATTAAGTGATTTTACTAATTACCTTAAATTTTTTTGTAATTATTTAAGTCCATATAACTATACCTTTTTATTTAAACGTAAATTACCACGCTTTCTAAAAATAACTTTTCATTTCTAAACTCACTTTCTAAATATGGAAAGTTACACATAACTTCCATATTTCTTTTCACACTTGCTCAAAATCTCATGCTCATATGATAAGATGATCATCAAATTTCTAAAATAATCTCATTCACGCTCATAACTTCTCATTTCTAGTCAAATAATCACCAAATCACATAAATTCACATAAAATAACACACAATTAGAATCTAAGAGCACATTCTAACCTGATCAAATCACGCGGTTGCTACAAATTGTGACAGAATTAATGTGTCTAGGTCTTAGGATGATGTAACGCCTAAGTCTTAAGAATGATATGCCACCTTGAGAGAAGAAATCATTGCACTAAATAAACAAACCAACATTCTAATTGGATTAATAATGGTTAATATAGTTTTCTTATATAAGGTTTGACCGCTCTTTTATCTTTTGTTAATCAGCTTGAGTGGGTAACAGTGTCTTGAATTGATTATAGTTACCAACCAAACCGTGCCAGGCTCTCAGGCTGAAAACCCCATTTTCCCATTAGAATTAGGATTTAAACTGACATAGGTTTAACATTGGTTTAGATTAGAATAGAATTAACATAGTTTAGATAACCAGGATATTAATTAAATTGATAGATTTAACCTCGCTTTAAGTGTTCGACACCTTAATTACCACGAAACTACTACCGATCATGTACACTGCCCGTTAAAGTTGTTTTTTTGGTTGAGTCGGCAGGATATAAATTTAAAACTTGAATCAGTAAAATATACCATTCAACGACACATATCAAAGAGCCATTTTCATCCAACAATTCGACCATTAGATGGAAGATCAACCATATACCAGACTTGATTATCTTTTATGGATTGCATTTTCGCATTCATAGCTTCAAGCCATTTGTCAAATTCAGGACCTACTAATGCAGCCTTATAATTAGTAGGTTCATCGATATCCCCTAATTCATACTCCTCAATATTAACATAGTATCCATATCTATATGGTACTTGAGGTATCCTTGCGGATCTACGAATAGGAACTCCAACATTTTAGGGCTCTACCTCGATTGGTGAGACCTCATTATGTTCTTTGCTAGTATTTTCAGAAGGTTATGTATCTTCCTCTTGAATTATTTCAAGCCCTTTATCACTCCCACTCACTTTGAGAAGTCCGTGACTCCCGTGTGACAACCGTGACTTAAGCAGGTTAGTCAAACTGTTAGAGTTGACTAAGGTATTTATATGTGTGATAATTAAGTGCTTATGTGACCTTATATGAGTATTTGATATCAATCCGTGATCCGTGTTCATCTTAATGTGATTGAGTTGTGGCATTAGTAGCTATTTCATTTCGTTCAGATTTTGTGACAATGGAAATGATAGCATGATTTTATGCGTTATCGTGTTATTTGGTGAATAATTATAGTATGGGCGTAAAAATAATATAGTGTATTACCAGGAATGAATTAATTTTAGTATTTAAATTAGTTAAGCGTTAGTCTTTCTAAATTAGGAATAAATGAAATGAAATTTATAAATAGTAAGTTTATAATTAGTTTTTTATTTAAAAGGTTTACTAAATTAATAAAGGGGTTTTATAAAAATAACAAAATAAGGGTAAATATACATTTAATAATAATTTGAAAAAAAAAAATATTAAACAGGGGGGCGGTTAAGAAAAAAAAGAAAAAAAAGAGTTGAAGTAGGAAACAAATTAGTATTAGATAAGGATTAGGAATTAGGTATAGCCTATAAATACAAAATTAGTCCTCTCCTCCTTTTCTTCTTGTTCAAGTTCTTCTAAAAAACCCAAACTGTCAGCTTTTATAGCTTATTATGTGCTTTACATAAAAGTTGTTTTCGCAAAAAATGTAAATTTCAGCTTATTTAAAAAGTTTGTTTCAAAAAGTTTTTCAAAAAAATAAAAAACTAAAAAGGGGAATTCAGGGGTGAGCAGGGCTCGAACCCCTGACCTCAACCCATATACTCACACATAACACACACTCGCTAACCATCTGCACCAGTAGGGCAATCTATCCTACTGGTGCAAGGTTTATTATTTGTATACATTTTGAGATCCCTCCTATAAATATAAGCCGTAGCTTTATAAGCTATTTTGAGGGCTTATTTTAACTGCTTATTTTTTAGTAGTATTTTTATAAAATTCTGCTCAACATTTTAGACTTTTTGTGTTTTTTTTGAGATTTCTAGGGATAAGTTTGATATTTTTTATAATTTTATTTAGATTAAAAACTTTAAAAATTCATAATAAATACAAAAATTATCAAAAAATTATAATTCTTTTTTTACAAAATTTTCTTTTTATATTTTCTAGGTTTACATGAAAAAATTTAGGTGTAGGGCTTAATTTTGACTTAGTTAGTTTTTAGGTCGCGTTTTTACTTTCCCGTGTACGTAGTTTAAATTTGTTATTGCTTCCGTTTTTAGTTTAGAATGCCTATTATATGCTTTTTCTCGTAGAATTAGAAATCAAAATCATTTCCCTAAATCATTCAAAAACAATCCCAAACCGATTCTCGATTCTCAATATTCACGCCTCGTTGGGAAGAACGACCCGGGAATATCCTATACTACTCTCGGTTTCATTGATTTTATGGATTTCGATCCTTGTTATATATTTATAAGTATTATATATATATTTATTTATATATTAAAAGGGTTAATAAATCTATAAATCAGGGTTTATAATCATAATATAGACATTGTAGTCCATCAATTGATTGTTACATCGTCTTAGGCATTTAGCCTAATCGCGTGTAACACGTGTTTTATTTGTGTTTAGTTGATTGCGAGGAATTTGTGAAGTAGTTGTGCATCAGGTGAGTTTCATAGTTCCATTTTTTTGTTTTTAAATTGGGATGGAAATGATGCAAATGTTTTGAAATGTTTCATTGCTGTGATTATGTGTTTTAAATTTCGTATGGACATTACATGACTATTATATGACTATGTGTTACATGTGTTATTTGGGATCGGATGAGTACGCTTACTCAGTGTGATTTGTGATATTGATTAGGATCGGATGAGTACGCCTACTCAGTGTGATTTATGATATTGATTTAGATCGGATGAGTACGCCTACTCAGTATGATTTGTGATATTGATTGGGATCGGATGAGTACGCCTACTCAGTGTGATTTGTGATATTGATTGGGATCAGTTGAGTACGCCTACTTAGTGATACTTATGGTATCGATTTGGGAATGGATGAGTACGCATACTCAGTTTTAGATATGTTATTGGATTAGATGGCTATGCCTACCCAGTGTGTAAATGTGTTGATTTGATTTTGCTACATGCTAGCATAAGGTCATAATAGTTCATTATTGTCCTGCCTTGTTTTGTTAATCATAGTGAAACGAGTATAATTGTGTGTCTAAAACCTATGACTCTCTCCAACATATTTGTTGACGTTTTAAGCTTCATTTTCAGGTGAGCATCTTGAGGAAAGTGAAGTTAGGAAGCTTGGCTAGTGTGACCGTAGGTTTGCATGTGGAGTTTATCTCCTAGTTTTCATATCGTACTTTATTTGGATTGATACTTTGAATGTTTTAGGTTTTGGGATATTTTGTTTATGTCTTTATATTGAGGTAACTCTTTTACCTCAATACAAGACCCTGTTTTCTTGTGTTAGGTATTGTCATGACACCTTGTGTCTGTTTTTGTTTTGTTTAATGTATTGTAGTTCTCTATATTGCTGACACCATTGCGTTGTGATGATACCCATGATGTTACACCTCGTGTTTATGCCTTGGCGGGGTGTGACAGATTGGTATCAGAGCCATTGGTTATAGAGAAGTAGGTTATTTAACCTAGACTATAACCTAGGAGTCCTTCATATAGTTGCATAATAGGATCTATATGTTTAGCTATCTAGGCGTTTTGTTTTTTTGCTTTTCTCTGAGTTTTATTTTGACCTATGACTACTCGATATCAGAAGATCCAGAAGAGGAGCAAATTGAGGAGGAGCCTCTCGAGGAACCGAGGGAGAAAGGGTAGTTAGAAGAGTCAGAGGAGAAGGCCGACTTAGATCTCCTGTCGGATGCTCGTAGCAGGTTTGGACCCGCGGAGTCGGGTGACTCTTGCGAAAGCAAAGTCAAACCCAAGCGAGGCCCATCATAAGTTTATCCCGTCTTTTACCTCGACACGTTGCTATCGATGATTTCCATTGGATATTACGTATTTTTTGGCACTTCGAGGCCTTCATTTTCTTTCTGTCGTTTTTAATTTTATCTTTATATATATAAATATTGATTTGATGAAGCATCGTTTATGTGTTATATTGGAATCGTTTAAGATGTGCAATGTGGTATATGTGCATATATGTGTGTTATCATTGAGATTTTGTAATATTGGAAGCAAGTACACGTGTAAAAGGATGCACTTGTAATTATGGGTGGCCAACATAATTATAAAGGCATCACACACGTAGACTTGTGACCATGATTGCATTGACCGGTGTTTGCTTGTTAGATGGTAGTGTAAGATGTTGCATTATATGCGGTTGTATTATGAATAGTTACGTAGTCAGTAAGTTTCCTTTCTTTCTATCGCTTGCGGATACCTCGGATACCCGTTATTGCTACTATTATGATTGTTGGGATTGTTTGTTTGCTCAGTACTTCGTTTGGATTTCTAACTCTAAGTTTAGCATCCCTTGCTCATACCATGATAGTACAGATGTCCTATGTTTCCTATTCGGCGTCTTGATGTATATTGGTTGTTCGGATATGTTTCTTTGGATATTGGTGCATTTAATTAGTGCTTTTGTTGCATTGATTACTTGTATGAATATCGAAAGTTTCTTTTAAGCACTAATTGTTTCTAACATATTAGTGCGGATCATTACTCCATTCTTTATATATCCTTTGGTTTTCATAGCATGTTGCGGCATGTTAGTGCCGACGTTTTTCTATGGTTTTTCTTTTGATCGTGAGTACATATGTGTCTTCATGTTCTTCCCTTTTGGTTCGTAATGTCTTCGTATGAATTTCTCTTGTGCATGTTCGTTTCCTGTTATTCTGACTATATGGTTCCTTGTACTTTCTTTCGCTTTCAAACAATAGAATTGTGTTAGAGTCTTTATATAACAACCCCTAATTTTCCAGTATTTCATCAATGTAATATCTACTTACTATGTTAAGTACTACTTTTTCACGGGAATAAAATTTTCGTTTCATTCCATTCTATTATGTAACATTGTTTACATAGCAAACTAAACAAGTTCACACAAGTTACCTATGCTATCTATATCTATGTTTATATCATTTAAACCTCCTAATATATCAAGTCAATATCTTAATATCATTTTTACCAAGTACATTAATCATTTAATATACTTTTCAAAACATTATCTCAAAACAAGCATTAAACATTAACGTTTACATCAAAACCCTAATTATATGTAATGTATACATATAAAATCAATGTACAATTATTCAAAGCATGTGTACAAGTATCAATACACAATATTTGAATCATACTTTCCCTTCAAATCAATGTACAAGTCCTTAAAAGCTCAAAGTACAAGTCATTTTGCATGACCTTCAAAATAGCCGTTTTACCTTCGTTTTCATTCTAGTTCCTTTACCACCACTTTTGTACAAGCTACTACACTCAATGTACAACATGTAAACCCTAATTACTCTACTCCTAAGCTCTCATACACATTTTAAAAACCCTAAACCATAAAACAAAACCCTAAACCCTAATTTCACTTTAACCTTGAAACTAAACCCTAAAACCTAAAACTAAGCCCTAAACACTAATCCTAAACACTAAACCATAATCCTAACACTAATCCTAAACCTTAATCTATCCTAAACCCTAGCCTTAACTCAAAGAAAAACCCAAAAACCCTAGCAAACCCGTTACACCCTTAAACTAGTTCATAATTTTCAGAAATCTGATCCGTTGATAAAACATAGGATCTGGGAAAAATCAATAGGTTATGGGTATTAAGTGAAAATACTAGGTTGTAGCCCTATGTCTTGTGATCATTTTGCCGGTGGAATCAACCCGATTCAACGTCGGATGAATTAGTTATAGCCGAAATGGCAAAGGTGCGCAGATTCTGCACACCTGTAGTAAATGGCTATTATCTCTAAATTTTTGTATAGTAACCCCCATTGAAATGCGAGGCTATGAACTCACCTGAACAGTTATAGGGAAATTGATAGCAATGTATATGAAATGAATAGTAACGGCTTCGTCACAGGCAACCTGTGAATATATGTTAAGTCTTAGTTTGATTGAATATGTAATTTTTGAATATTGATGTTGATTTTGATATAAAGATTATCATAACACCGTTCGGGCCATCATAATTCAGAAGTCATTCAGTAAACGTTTGAGGAGCTAGGGCACTTTAAATCGTAAACCCAACAACTCAGTCAGAACGTAATACCAAGATGAAACTCCTTAATATGAAGCTCCCTAGTATTGTGGTATGATATGAATCCGGGACATGATTTTTGAAAGCACATCGATGATGAATGATATAATAGTTATAACATAAGCAGTTTTAAGCATTTTATTCAATATCTGGAAATGTTAAGCACGTCAAGCGTTAATTAAAGTTATGTCTTGTAATGTTTTGAATGTGTTTTTATACTTTTTCAAAATGTTACATTTTAGACCCTTGAGTTTGAAAAGTGGCAGAATATACCCTTGGAGTTTGCACTTTTACGACTTTGGTCCCTCAAGTTTAAAAGATATACCAAGTAAACCTTGTACTTTAAAAAGTGACATAATAGACCCTTGTAGTTATAACTTTGATAAAATGACACTTTTAGTCCTTTTAGTTATAAGTTTCTAAAAGTTACGATATATACCCCTTGCATGGATAATTTTTACAAAACATGTCCAAATTGCCATGCAAGCTTATTTTAACATTTCAATAGACACTTATAAGTTATAATAAACTAAAATATGAAGATTTAACACAACACAAGTTTAAATTAACGATTCGTTAAGCTAGGAAGCAAAACGGGTCATATTAGGGTTTTAAAATGAAAACGCACGGGTTTTAAGCTCAAATTCTTTCATGAATTATCAAAGCACTTATTTTAATGTTAGTTAAGCTTATTGGGATAGATTATAATAATAGCTTACAAGCTTAGCTTATAGATTAAGTAAAAACATGAAATTAGGGTTTCGGGTGTACGGTTTTGGATAAAAAAGGTACAACACATAGGTTTTTGAGTTCAAAGCTTTATATTATGATTTTAGCATGATCATATGAACATTATAAAGGTATGAATACATAATATAAGCTTAGAGAACCTGGTCTTAAGCTTATAGCTTAGAAATGGGTCGGAATCGGGACTTTTAGCTTCGTACGTCTAGAATAACAACTCCCGGGCTTAGTTTCTTAGTTTCTTTTGCTTCCTTTCTGTACTTGAGCCTTATTAAGACCTGTTAGGATCTATTAGAGCAAAGGATTGCTTCTATGTAAGGGTTATAGAGGAGGAAGTGGGGGATGAAGAAAAATGAATGATTTAGGTTCCTATTTATAGTCATATGATCCTTAAAGCTTAAGGTATGCTTGAAATCTAAGATGGGTCATGTGTACAAGCTAGGTAGGGATGTGGAGAAGCTAGTAGATGTGTTGTATAAGCTAGGAAGTAGCTTTGGTGAGGTGTTTTGGTCTTGGTGATGCCGCGGCTAAACAAGGAAGAACAAGAGAGCATGTGATCAATTTTTAATTATAAATGAAGTAGATATTTGTTTGAGGTGCTTGTAAGCATCTTAGGGATGAAGTAGCATGGTCATCAAGGTGCTTGATTGCAAGAAAAACTTTCAAATTGGGTCAAAATGCAAAGGTTTTGATTTCGGGTTCATTAGGGCTCAATTAGGGTTTTCAAGCTTGAATTTCATGTATACTTGATTAGGAATGATAGGTTACTGATACTAAGACTTATATTAAGGATTATAATCAAAAGTTGATAAGTGGTTTGGGTTAAAATGGGTAGAAATGAGTATACGGGTCAAAAGTTACAATTCGGGTTTTCTAGTTTTATTTCTTGTACATTGTTGTTAATATGGTGAAATGATGATGGAAAGTGATTGAGAATGTTATAATTTATGTTATTACAACTGAATTGAGTGTTGGTTTGGGTTTACAATGGATAAAAATGAAGAAACGAGTCATGGTTTAGAAACTAGCTCGGTTTTAGGGTTTAGGGTTTTAAATTAGGATTTTGAGTGCGAAAAGATGTATGAAAGCTTATGAATAGAATAATCAGGGTTTGTACCTTGTATATTGGGTGTAGTATCTTGCACACAAGTGATGGTGAAGAAATTAGAATGAAAACGGAGGTAAAACGGCTATTTTGGAGATCATACTTAATGACTTGTACATTGAGCTTTTAGAGACTTGTACTTTGACTTGAAGAGATTTTATATTTCAAATGAGATGTTATATTTCTTGTACATATGTTTTAGTAGCTTGTGCATTCACTTTAGATATTAATCAATCATGGAATTAGGGTTTAGAGGCATTCGATAACAGTTTAAAGCCTGTTTTGATATAATGTTGCAAATGGTACATTATAGGAATAATGTACTTTGTAGAAATGATATTATGATATTGACTTGATATATTATGATGATTGCTTGACATATATGAAGATAGGATTACCATAGATAGGTTGCCTGGGCCCGTTAACTTTAGTTATGCAAGAAATGTTGCATATTAAGATATTGGCAAAGTAAGTAACGTAATGTAATAAAGCGAAAAATTTCCCTGAAAAAGGTGAGTTCATATATAACTGATAGATTAAGATTATTAAGATTTGTGGTTTAATCTTCGGACACTATCAAATCAGTTTTATATGCATACTTAGAGTACATGAGGTTTAATCTTCGTGACACCACCGTGACACAACCTATCAGAGTAGCAGAAAAACTTCCTAACTTGGCGGGGGATTGTTGGGACTTATGTTGATGTTGGTAAGTTTTACCACTCATGAAGCACATAGTACAAACATTGAAGATGCAATTAATTGTACTTATTGAGAAACTAGAGGTACATGCTTGATATGCAGCTTTATTGAGTCGTGGGTTTAGTCTGATAAAAAGAAATAAAGATTGACTTGGCCTTTGTTTTCAAATAACAAACCACCCACTTCTTCCTTTATTTCTCGGATGTGTGAGATCATGGGTTTACTTCATCAAGTGGCTATCTATATAGCCTGGAAAGATGTGACTAAGTAAACTACAACAAAACTCAATATTAACTCAATCATTAAAAGGCTGATGTACGCCTCTTTGCTTGTTTTTGTGTTACCATCATTATGTTGTAATCGCGAGTTGTTGCTACTCAACGATTACGTGTAGAGCTGTATTAATCCTGGGTGCTTAGGCTTGGAGACTCGAGCAACTCACGGAGTGCCGAAAGTACTTTAAAGGATAGGGATTTGACATCCCGTGCGGTTATGTTTGACAGATTCAAAGACACTAGAAGACCATGGTGATGATACTTGTTGCTTGTTGCTGTTATATACGAATATACTGTTTCCTCAGTTATTCGGTTCGGTCTTATGAGGCTGTTATGGGGCATTACATCAGTAAGGTATTTTTATTATGTTTACTTCATCGAAACATATAGTCGCGAGAGAACATAATGTTCAACATGATCCCCCCAAACTTGTTGAAGTTATTAAGGTCACGACGGGTGACTTTAATCATCCGGTATCTTTCCATAAAGATGATTTACCTAAGGGAGCACTGCAGATATTAATCCAGATCGAATTCTTGTCCACCATATCCTTCATGTGTCTACGGCGTGACAAAATTGGCAGCCTTAAGGTCAAAATTTTTCTCCAGGAATGTATTGCCCCATTCATGCAAAAGATCTTCTTTGCTGGAGTAGAGCTCGACAACCACCGTACCTTTTCCGACTACAACATCCCTTGTATAGGAAAGATAAAAATATATGTTGGCGACTCCCCCTGTCTTACGACCCTTCTGTTACTCGATTCCCGCACCACCATTCAGAGAGTGAAAGCCTTGTTTCGTTACAAGACAGGTTTCTCTTCTTTTTACCAACTAAGGCTGGTATACGCTGGACGCGAGCTTCAGGGCAGCCACACCCTTGCCTACTACTATGTCGAGAACGGGTCTATCCTCCGCCGTCTTAACGATAGTCGAATGAGGGGAATTTTCCAGATAATATATGTCATTATTGCTTCCACTGGAAAACTCATGCACCTTCGAGTGGATAGATTATGCACCATCAACGAGGTGAAAGTCATGATTCAGGACCATGAAGGTATTCCAGCACAGCTGCAGACACTGTTTTTGCCCCAATAGCGGCTCCAGGATGGCTCTACTCTTGTGGACAACTACATCCATGATCAAACCTTCATCTATCTTGTTCAAACTTCTGGTTAGATGCCTCTCTTAACGTTTACAGGTGTTTCAAGTTCTTCACAACCTGAATTAATTTTTTGTCGTTGGCGTTGCTGTTTCTTCTAGTATTTTTTTAACCAACATTCCGTCAAATTATCGTTCTGCAACTTTGTTATATAATTTAAGAATGCCATGCTGTTAACTTAAAAGGCATATGCCATGCAGTTAGCTTAGAATACGATTGTTTTAAATGAATTGCGTGCATGATGCCATATATGATGCCATGCAGTTAGCTTAGGGGTTGTGGCGCAGCTTGTTGCTCGTTTGCCCGCCATCTTATTGTAAACGTTGTTTTGATTGAGAAATGATCTAATGTGAGTGTTTCATTGTAAGTACATAATATTTAGAAGGTTTGATCTGATTAATGAATTGTTTAGGTGTGACATTGTTTATATTTTATTATGATGTATTCAAAGCTTAATAAGATCTCTAATTATGTGATTTTTTTTCTTCTGATTGTGTTATACGGTTTACGCATAATTTTCCATATAGCTCTTTTGGTTTTTTATTTAACTGTGTTTAAGCCTGCCTTTTTGTAACAGGCAACTGAAATAGAGTAGTACAATGGTTTAATCAAACAAGTAAAGTTAGGGGAATAGTTCGTAATTTTCTTACAACGGTTTAGTGGATATACAAGGATCCGTGTGATATTAATAAATACTACGTAGTATCTTTATGATAGAGAAAATGCACACGAACTTTTTCTTGCTCCTAGTATTTGTTACCTCTCAAAAAGCAAAAATGCAATCTTGCTCACATGTATTTGTGATGTTTACTCATATATTAGACGCATTCTACTGCACACTTTCTTCTTAAGCTGTTGCGTGAGATGAAACTTTACTGATATCAAACCGTAGCCTCTAACTGCAGTTACACAAATACTACAAGCAGGATACTTGGGTGAATTTTATGATGTTGTCCCAATCAATATAAGTTGCAAAGTAATTTACTGAATAATAATTGTATTAATTGATCGATGCATTCAACGTATACAGGTGCTTCGTTTATATAAGGTTCATAGCGAACCATTGTGTCTTTTCACCAACAGGTATAACTTCCTGTAACTAACTTTATAACTACCTTCAACCGCTATTCGGTTATTAACTAACTAACTAACAAGTTTAGCTCTTTGGGCTTTCGTTTATTACATAAGTAGCAGGAGCAATGTCGAGATTACGTCAACAGATCGTCCCATTTGCTAAATACATTAGCCAATGTCCTTCTGCAAAGACACCAAACCCAGATAGTACTTATGCGCTGCAACAACATTCTGTCCTACCTACGAAGGTTCCTAGAAAGGCCGGATGTTTATCACAATGTACGTTATCTCATGCCCAATCCATTGTATATTAGGTATTTATTCTTTGCAACCATAACTCCTGTATATATTTACTTATACTTGGTCACTATCATGTGTCCATGCAAGTGACATTAATTCAGATATTCCCCATATTAAATTTAAATCAAGCTGGTACCAACAGATGAAAAAACGCACCCATGTACAACAGTCAGAGGTTCACCGCAAACGTCAATGGCTTTCAGCCAGCCAAGAATCTACATCCATATGCAATTGTAAGGATACCTTATCCAGCGAAGAATCTACATCCGTATCCAATTGTAAGAACACCGTATTCACTTACACATCGTGCTATGACATTATATATGACCAGTGTTCTTGACCCAAGCAAGTTTATATTTTCATGCAGGTAGCAACAGTATGCCTGTAACAATAAACAACAACCAAGTAGTGACGCAGGAACTAGAAAGCGATCCAACTGTACTTGAGTTTGTTTGAGGTGCTGGAAAGACTAATGGTGCTTCTATATACAGAAACACGAAAATGTACATACTGGTTCGCCAAAAATGTCAATTTTTGTACTGCAATCTCAATCATTTTTTGTGTTACTTTCTTTTTGTCGATGCAACGTTAGTTTAGCTAAATATTTTTTTATCGTGCAACTTTAGTACATGCGATAATGAAAGATGTTATGCAACAACCTCTTAAAATCACTAGGTTCTTTCACTAGGCGTGACCAACCTGAACCGTATAGGCGTCAAACACACATCTTTACCCAGTTTTTGTAAGCCGTTACATAGGTTTTGTGATTGTGTTGCAGTATCAATTGCATTTGCATTCTTCAACTGCTTCTTGCTTGTTTTTTTTAGCGGTTCTTGATGTAATGTGGCTATCTAATTAAGTACAAAATGCTTACTCAGTTTGCGGTTTTTGATACAAATGTTATGTCTAGATTATGTTCATATCTATCACGGATATAATAAAGTTAACGTAGTGATCTTTAACAATACAGTCTGATACTTGGAGTATCTAACTTTACCTTTTTGCCGTTCACTGCATCATTATGCTAACGAGAGAATAGACGAAACTGTAAGAATAAAAGGAAAAATGAAAAAGTGAAAACGTGTGAATCATGTATAGTTGATATACTTCTAAAAAATGAAAATCGGATTTACATAAATATATATTTTTATATAAAAAACCCAAACTTTTCTAGAATAAATATAACATTTTTAAGCTTGAATTTTTTATTTTTAAAAATTTATATATTTTAATGAAAAAATAAAAATAAATTATGTAATTAGGTTTATTCGCGTCAACCTAAAAACCAAATTGAATTCATATTCGGTTTTTGATTCGATTTAATACAATTTGAATTCGATTCGGTTGGATTTTTAGTTCACCCCAAAAGATATTAACCGAACGGATAAACCAAACGATAACGAAACCGATGAACACCACTAGCCAGAAGATACATTAGTTATATTAGCCCACATGTTTTGGCCCATTTATATAATGCACATCATGTTCGATTTTTAGTGTTGCCAAAAAGATCTTTAACGACTCTCTTGAAATATAACCACTTTTTCTTGAAGTAAAATAAAATCTAAAGGTTGACAAGTCATTGAGGTAGGTTACAATCAATTAGCTTCTTGAGCTAGGCATGGTGTAGTAATAAAGGGATGTTGATTATATCGATTTTGGTTTTCACAAATATTGCACTTCATTTCTATTATTGGCATAACATTATTACCATTAAATGATCTAGATTCTACTGGTATGGTCTCTAGCTTTCAAACAAGAGGCAAATGATTCAAACTTCATTAGCTGAATATATTTAGAGGTGGCAAGGAAAGAGTCAGAAACGGTTATGAGATTAACTCGGTGAAACTGCCTACATGAGAGTCAAAAAGGCCCACCCTCCTCGGATAACCTGAATTGGGAAACCCATGTCCGTTTAAGTTTTGATTATTGGCATTTTTAATATCCTAATTAGCGATGTTAATTACATACAACTTGTATTCTACGTATACACAAATTCTCGTTCATAGATGTCTCTTTATACTTTTGTGCGAGTTTTGTTTTTCAAATATGTACCTTTTCTTTGTAAAC